>PISX010003773.1:0-132798 GCA_004024625.1 Mellivora capensis | reverse complement strand
GGTCCATCCCAGGATCCTGGGATCATGACCTTGAGCAGAAGGCAGAGGCTTTAACCCACTGAGCCACCGAGGCGCCCTCCTTCAGATTTTTTAATGGGTAAACCACATTGATGATGATTACCAGAATGTTTTGTGGTCGAATGGGATCATACTAAGCTTTCTGCTCCTTTCAAGGGAGCACTGTTCCTCTGACATCTTTCTGTGCTTATCCATGTACTTGTAGTTGTTAGTAACGTATAGATGGTATGTGAATATGACAAACGATGGGTGTGTGGATGAATGAATTTTAGGAAACATTTCTTAGGGGAAGAAACCTAATTTTATGAAGTAATATAAATGCAAATATCTGTCTATTTATTTTTAAAGATTTTTATTTATTTATTTGACAGAATAAGAGAGAGATCACAGGCAGGCAGATCAGCAGGCAGAGAGAGAGAGGGAAGCAGGCTCCCCGCCGAGCATAGAGTCTGATGTGGGGCTCGATCCCAGGACCCTGAGATCATGACCTGAGCCGAAGGCAGTGGCCCAACCCACTGAGCCACCCTGGCACCCCATAAATGCAAATATTTAAATGGATACAGTGATTTTTTTTTTTTTTAATCTTTTGTTTTTACGATTTTATTTGTCAGGGAAAGACAGGCAGAGAGAGAGAGAGAGATAGCGTGCACATGTGAGCACAAGCCAGGGGAAGGGGCAAAGAAAGTTGGAGAAGCAGACTCCCGGCTCAGAGGGAGCCTTACACAGGGCTCTATCCTAGGACTCTAGTCCTGACCTTAGCCGAAGGCAGAGGCTTTAACCCACTGAGCCACCCAGGCACCCCTTAATGCAAATTTTATGTATATACGCCTCTGCTAACTTTCTAATCCCCGGAATTGTAGGTGTTTTGACTAGCCTACTGTTTTACAGGTTCGTCTAGGTGGTTACATGTGAAGCCGGACTTGATGTTTTTAAGAACCTACACATTGAACCTCACTAGAGTCAGAGAATTCCAGAATTTTCACCCCCTTCATTTATATTTATCTCTATTAGCAAATACATTTTTGCCCTTGTTTTAAAAATCCCTCCTCCAACAAAGATCACAGTAAAAGTACTTTTTTAATTTTAATTTTTAAAAAGATTTTATTTATTTGAAAGAGAGAGAGGTAGCCAGAGAGGGAACAGACAGATGTGGGGGGAGTGGGAGCAGGGAGTCTGAGGTGGGGCCGGATCTCATGATCCTGGGACCATGACCTGCGCTGAAGACAGATGCTTAACGCCTGAGCCTCCCCGGCACCCTAAAAGTAGGTGTTTTTTTTTGTTGTGTTTTTTTTTTTTGTTTTAAGATTTTATATGACGGAGAGAGAGAGAGCACAAGTAGGCAGAGTGGTAGGCAGAGGGAGAGGGAGAAGTAGGCTCTCTGCTGAGAAGGGAGCCCGATGGGGGGCTTGATCCCAGGACCTTGGGATCACGGCCTGAGCTGAAGGCAGCTGCTTAACCAACAGCCACCCAGGTGCCCCTAAAACTACTTTTAAAAGTGTGAAATGACCCATAATCTAAAGGCCTTAAGCTGATTTTTTTTTTTTTTTTTGGATGATGGTGACACTACATGGTTAAAATTAAGATAAAATAAAACCCAGCAGGATTAAAGCATTATCAAAAGATGTGAAAGAGGGTGCCTGGGTGGCTAGTTGGTAAAGTGACTGCCTTCGGCTCAGGTCATGATCCTGGAGTTCCGGGATCGAGTCCCACATTGGGCTCCCAGCTCGGCGGGGAGTTTGCTTCTCCCTCTGATCTCTCCCCTCTCATGCTCTCTTTCTCTCTCAAATAAATAAAATCTTCAAAAAAAAAAAAGAAAACCAGATGTAAAAGAAAAGGTCAGGGAAGCCTGGTTGGCTCAGGCTGTTAAGCATCTGCCTTCAGCTCAGGTCATGATCCCAGGATATTGGGATCGAGTCCCGCATTGGGCTCCCTGCTTGGTGGGGACCCTGTTTCTTCCTGTGCCTGCTCTGCCTGCTGCTCCCCCTGCTTGTGTTCTCTCTCTGACAAATGAATAAATAAAATCTTTAACAAAAAGAAAAGCAAAGCAAAGGTCATGTTACGTTTATCCCTCCAGCCCCACTCCAGTTTTTCTCCTAAATATATAAATATTAACAGTTTATGGAATGTACTTCTACCAAAAATAAATACGTATTCATTCATTTGAAGATGTGCATGTCCTTCGATAAACATTTATACATATTGGGGGTGTTTCTGTACCCACTGGATTTTTACCTTTCTCTCTTTTTTTCCCTACACATATTTCTGTGGGGACTAGTCCTTGTCAGATCATGCACATCCGAATCATTCTTTTGAGGGTTGTATGGTATTTTTACCTGCTTAGCCAGTCTCCTGTTAGTAGACACTTACACACCATTTCCTGTTTCTCTGCTGTCAGCAGAACTGTTGCAGTGAACCTTCATGTGCATTGTCTCCCCGGCACTTGACACATACACTTGGGGGATGAGCTCCTGGCATTGGGACCTTGCTGTCTGTGTGTCTTGTACACTCTTGTACACCTTTTAACTCATAAAACCTAAAAGGTTTTATGATCCTTTTTTTTTCTTTATTTATTTTATTATGTTACGTTAGTCACCATAGAGTAGATCATTAGTTTTTGATGTAGTGTTTCATGATTCATTGTTAGCTTATAATACCCAGTGCTCCATGCAGTACGCGGCCTCCTTAATACCCAGCACCGGGAGGCCTCCGCGCCCTCCCCTCTCCCCCCACCGAAAACCCCCAGTTTGTTTTTTTGGAGTCCATAGTCTCTCATGGTTCCTCTCCCCCTCTGATAGGCTTTATAACTCCTGTAAGAGTTCCTTTTTACTCGCCTGCCCTCAACACTACGTGTTTTTAAAATTTTTGTGTTTTACAGATTTTATTTAGTTTAGAGAGAGAGAGAGGGAGAAAGCACACAAAAGCTGGGGGAAGGGCAGAGGGACAAGGAGAGAAAATCCCTAGTAGACTCCTCACTTAGCGCAGAGCCTGGCTTGGGGCTTGATCCCATGACTCTCGAGATTATGACCTGAGTAGAAATCAAGAGTTGGACATTAAACTAAGTTAGCCAGGCACCCCGAGGTGTTATTTTTTTTTGAAACAAGTTAACTTTGAGCCTGTGAGGGATGCCTTGGTGGCTCCAGCAGTTAAGTGTCTGCCTTTGGCTCAAGTCCTGATCCCAGGGTCTTAGAATTAAGTTCCATATTGGGCTCCTTGCTCAAGTGGGGAGCCTGCTTCTCTCTCCCCATTTGTGCACATGATCTCTCTCTCTGTCTCTGACAAATAAAGAAATAAAATCTTTAAAAAACCAACAACAACCTTGTTTAAAAAAAAACAAAAAAACCCCTCCTCCCTGCCATTGACTCCCAAATCTATTTAAAAAAATGCATGTTAAAAAGATGTAAGATGTGGGTGTGCCTGGATGGCTCAGTGGGTTAAGCTTCTGCCCTTGGCTCAGGTCATGATCTCAGGGTTCTGGGATCAAGTCCTGCATTTATGTCTCCTCTTTGGATTGTTCATCAATCATTCTCTTAGCACACCTCGTTTTTAATAGCAAATAATATTGAGATTATTTAAACTGATGTCTTTTTAAGATTTCCCTTTGGTTGCCAGTATTGTTTTTTTATTGCTTGACGTGACGGTGATCAGGAGAGCGGGGGAGAGCTCTGTCTTCCATTAACTCATGTATCTGCTCGTTCTGTCAATGTCTCGTTTACCAGGTGGCATCCTAATGTGCCAGGCAGGGCCCCTGCTCTCCTGGAGCTGATGTTCTCGTGGCCAAGGGGAAATGGTAAACAAGAGGCACCTTGACCTCAACCCTGGGATGGGGCTGCTTGGGGAGGCCCCCGAGAGTGGTGTTTGAGGGTTACCCGCCAGTGTGACAAGGGTGGGGGTGATGGCAGGGGCCTTTCCTTGGGAATCCTGAGTATATATAAAGGTTTGAATTGAGAGCAGGTTTGAATTTGGAGGAACAGTACAAAGGTCTGTGTGGCTGAAGATTCCAGAATGAGGAAAGGAAAGGTCAGATGTGTAGTTGGATATTATCTTAGGGGGATAGCATGCCTCTAGGGTGGTTTTTATTTATTTATTTATTTATTTATTTATTTTTTAAGATTTTATTTATTTATTTGACAGAGAGAGATCATAGTAGACAGAGAGGCAGGCATAGAGAGAGAGGGAAGCAGGCTCCCTGCTGAGCAGAGAGCCTGATACGGGACTCGATCCCAGGACCCTGAGATCATGACCTGAGCCGAAGGCAGCGGCTTAACCCACTGAGCCACCCAGGCACCCCTGTATTTATTTATTTTTGAAAGAGGTTTTATTTTTAAGTAACCTTCTACACCCAGCGTGGGGCTCAAATTCACAACCCCACGATCAAGAGTTGGCATGTTCAGTTCTACCTGAGCCAACCAGGGGCCCCGCGCCTCTGGGTTGTTCTAGGTGGAGGAGTGGTATGGCCGGCTGGTCTGTGGACAGCTGCTGGAGGAGGAACTGTGGCAGGAGGCAGGGGGACCCATGGGAAGCTCTTACAGGTCTTGGTGAGAAATGATGGACAGAGGCAGTATTTACCAACCAGTTCTTTCATTACGATCCCTAAGGAACCATTTTAGACATGTTTTCCTATCCATCCTCCTGTGACTTTTTTCCTAAGCAGATGAAATTCACATGACCTAAAATTCACCATTTTAAAACTTTTTTTTTTTTTAAAGATTTTATTTATTTGTCAGAGAGAGAGAGAGAGAGAGAGAGAGCCAGAGAGAGAGCACAGGCAGACAGAGTGGCAGGCAGAGGCAGAGGGAGAAGCAGGCTCCCTGCCAAACAAGGAGCCCCATGTAGGACTTGATCTCAGGACGCTGGGATCATGACCTGAGCCGAAGGCAGCCACTTAACCAACTGAGCCACCCAGGCGTCCCTAAAATTCACCATTTTAAAGTGCATGACTCAGTGGCGTTTAGTGCATTCACAGTATTGCGCAACTGCCACTGTTCTCTAGCTCCAAAACATGTATGTCGCTCCCAGATAAAATGCTGTTAATGAAGCTGGTGCTCCCCTCACTCTCCGCTCGCTCGCCCTTGGAGACCATCAGTCTGAATTCTGTTCATATGGATTTGCCTATTCTGGATACTTCAGTTAAGCGAAATCATAAAAAATGTGGCCTTTGTGTCTGGCTCCTTTCACTGAGTGTATGTTTCCAGGGTCCTCCCCATTGCAACATTCATCCGAACCTCATTTCTTTTCTTTTCTTTTTTTTTTTTTTAAGGATTTTATTTATTCATTTGACACAGAGAGAGAGAGATTACAAGTAGGCAGAGAGGCAGGGAGAGAGAGAGGAGGAAGCAGGCTCCCTGCCGAGCAGAGAGCCTGATGCGGGACCCGATCCCAGGACCCTGAGATCATGACCTGAGCTGAAGGCAGAGGCTTAACCTGCTGAGACACCCAGGTGCCCCCCGAACCTCATTTCTTTTCATGGGTCAGTAACAGTCTACTGTGGATACCCCGGTTAGTCAGTATGTCTGTGGGCACTCGGAATGTTTCCACCTTTGAACTGTTGTGAATAGCCCTGCTACAGCATTTGTACCCCGGGAGTTGAGTGCTCCTTTTTGGTCTGGGGGTGTGTACCTGGGGTGGACTGTCAGGAAATTTGAAATTACTATAGGTCTGTTTATGTACTGCATGTGTCTGTTTCATACATAAAAAGAGTAAGAGTTTTTTCACTCCCCTCCCCCAACCAAGAGCCACTTTCTGCCCTTTGAGGGCCATATTGTCCCATTGGAAATGTGTGCACGAGGCTGATAGCCGTGGGCAGGCAGACGGGAGGGGAGCTGGGGGTTGTATTTTGGAAGTGGTGTTCAGAGGCCTTGGTGAGGAGTGGAGTAAGTTGAGGCAGGAGAGCAAGGGAGGAATTGAGGCAGTGTAGATGTGTTGGGCCTTGAACATCTAGGTGAGTGGTAGTAGCATTAATCGATATGGGGTGGTTGAGGCAGGTACATGGTGTCTCACAAATTGGGGAGGAGGGGTGTGTGGTTCTCAGGTGTGGGCAGGGACCATCGCTTTCCCTGAGGAGAGTTCTGCAGTGTGGGACCCTGTGATGCTGGGTGACCCCAATGCTGTCTGTCCCTTTCCCAATTACATGAGTCATTTTTGTCCCAGATGTCTGTGAGAGGGGCCCTGGCCTTTGCTGGCTGCGGGGGGCAGTGAACCAGACCTGCCTTGTCTAACTGCTATGTTGAAATTGGAAAAAAAAAAATTAGGACATATTTCTTAAAAAACCTTCAATAGTTAAGTTTTATTAACAGGAAACTTTATGTTTCTGTGAAATTAAAGACTTGTTCAGTTATGTTTTAACTACCGGATTGCAAAAAAACAGCTTTGTCTCTGTGCTTGCGGAATTCTTCTGCAGGACCACAAGTGGGGCAGGCTCTGCTAGACCACCTGCTGGCTTCTCCCTCCTTCCTCACATTTGATTTGACTTTTGTAAAGTAATCTCCATACCCAATATGGGGCTCAAACTCCAAGATCAAGAGTCAGATGCTCTTCCGACTGAGCCAGACAGGCATCCTGCCTTTCTTAACTCTTTTCACAGGAGCTGTTATTATTAAGCTGGGAACTGTGGCCTCACGTGGTTGAGTTCTGTGTGGAACAGCCCGTGGGCGTGTGGTTTCATTACGGTTCACCCTTTCTGGTTAGGCGCTCTCGTCAGGGTGCCTTGAAGTTGTGCACAGTGCTTTGGTTGGTAGAGAACCCTCCCACTCTCCGTGGTGGCTAGTTTATGCGGGAGAATGCAGTGTGTTTGAGGCCCTCATCTTCCATCCTGTGAATTTACACCAGGGAGGGACTGCAAATATCTTTGGAAAGGAAGCAGGTAGGATATAAGTGAACGAGTAATAAAGAAAATCCTAACACTATAGATTTTGTTGCTCACATGCTCACGTCTTTCGAAATGCCTCTATCTTTGATGATTCCTGTTTCTGGTTTTGTTTTTTTGGTGCGCCAAGTGCTTTAGTTCTACTCGTTGTTTGGGTACCAGGGGCTGGTAAAAGTGCTAGTAACAGCGAGTGCCGCTCTCATTGGACAGAACTTGTCCGTCCTGACAGTGTTCGTCCATCCTTACAGCAGAACGAACTTAATTTACTGTTTAAGAAAACTTAATTCTCAAATTTAAAGTGTGGATTGAGCCTTTGCTAAGGACCGCTTGACCTGGATTAGCGGATCCCTTGACCTGGATTAGCGGATCCCTTGACCTGGATTAGCGGATCCCTTGACCTGGATTAGCGGATCCCGTCTCCTCTTGCCCTTCTCATTTGCAAGATGAGGTGAAGGGTTCCCGGAGACAAGCCCACTCACCTGTTGGTGGATTTATCAACCTCAGCAATACTGACCTTTGGGACCAAAGAGAATTATTTGATTGGGGGGCGGGGGCTGTGCTTTACAGGATGCTGAGCAGCGTCTCTGGTTGCCACCTGTTCGATGCCTGTGGCACCCTCCCCGCCCCCAGTGGTGACGGCCAAAAATGTCTGCAGACATTACCCGGTGCGTCCTGTATGGCAAAAGCACCCGTGGCCAAAAACTACTTGTTCAGAGGATTGAAACCAAAGCCCTTGAGGTTTACGGGAAAATAGAAAATACTACTACACAGACAGCAAATAATAATATAGTACTTAACCGATGCCCGGCACTGGGTAGATGATGAATTTATTTGATCCTTACAACTCGGTGAGGTGGGGACTTTGACCTATCCTTTTGTATTATATATCAATGCGCCTCTTTGAGGCTAGCGGGAAAGGAGATTCACAGACGTCAGGTAACTTGCCCAAGGACACTCTGCAGGTCAGCTGCAGAGTTGGACTTCAAACCCTGTGTCTGGCTCCTGATGCATGCTTGCGGCCACCTCTGTCTGTATCTGGTCTTTCCTTCCCTATTACATTAAAGGTCGTGTTGACAGGGCCTGGCTAGAGCTGTGTGGGTACATGAGTTTCACCCGTTAGATCCTCATCCTCAGTATCCACCCATTTGGCAGGTGAGCAAACCGTGGCAAGTGTCCAACAGTGTCTGAGCTCCTTTTAGTAAAAAAAAAAAAAAAAGATTTTTTTTTAAAGATTTTATTTATTTATCTGACAGAGATCACAACTAGGCAGAGAGGCAGGCAGAGAGGGAGGAAGGGAAGCAGGTTCCCCGCCAAGCAGAGAGCCTGATGCAGGGCTCGATCCCAGGACCCTGGGATGATGACCTGAGCTGAAGGCAGAGGCCTTAACCCACTGAGCCACCCAGGTGACCCTGAGCTCTTTTGAAGTTCTCAGAATGTCCCAGTTTGTGACCCCTTTGCCATCAACAGCCTCTTCTAAGGACCAGACCACTGCCAAATCCATGTTTCTTGTGCGTCTGAGGAAAGCTGGCCATTTGGTTGTCTGGTGTGAATTTAGTAACGGGACGGTAGCAGAAACGATGGGCTCCTTAGGCCAAGGGGCAGGATCTCCAGGATCTCCAGGAGGCACAGCCCATCTGAACACTGAACTCATTTTGTCACATGGTTTGGGTTCTGTCCTACCCCCAGCTCAGTGGGTTAGGCCCAGGGGGGCCCTAGTAGGTAGTTATAAGGTATTTTTAAAAGATTTGGGCTTAGGTAGGGTTCTCTCTCCTCCTGTAAAAGTTTGGGATATAGGAAGGAAGGAGGTAATTGCCCAGCTCACTCTGTCTGGTGCCGGGTTTGGCTCCATTCAGCATCACAGATCCTTTGACGTGGGAAGCTGGGGACCTCCCAAGGGGTCAACTTGGCCTCCGGCAGGTGCATTCACTGCACGAGCCAGCTCGTGCATCTCCCCCAAACGGACTGCTTGCCTTTTATAAGCCTGGCTCCGGTCCCTGCCACTGGACCTGTGCTGGGGGCTGGTGTAGTCCATGTTTATTTTGAGATTTATACCTGTGAGTGGACCAAACCAATTTCAGTGGCAGCTTAGCTGATTTGTCTTAAGAGTTTTGTGTTGAACAGAATGACGGGATGGGGAGGCCTTCTCCTGTCGCAGCTCTCATGGTTTTACATTGGGTTAAAGCTTGTGACACTTGACATGAACGGCCAGCCCTTCCCGCTGTGCCTCGTCTGTGGTGTTCGGGTGGGGGCTTGTTGAAATCAAATACGATTTCTCTCCTCTCCCCCTGTGCACACAAGTTTGATTTGTTTATTTATTTGTAAATCCGTCTTGTAACAAATGAACATCCTTTTCCAGCGTCGCCAGCCTCTGGGAAGACGGGACAAGCGGGGAGTTTATCTGGCAGCCCGAAAACTTTCTCCCCTCAAGCTTCAACACCCATCACCACGAAAACGGACAAAACCTCCAGCACTGGAAGCATCCTGAATCTCAACTTGGGTCAGTGGGAATTTTTGGAAATCTCTCTCTGCAACAGTTTTGAATAGTCTTGCAAGTTGTGATGTCCTCTCTTGCCTGTGGTTCTTGAGCTCTGAACTCCTCTCTCTTTGCAAAATGCATAAAAGGTACACTGGCCAAAGATGCAGAGAGATCGGTCAGAGGAGCAAGTAAGGGATTTCCTGGGGCTTGCTGACATGCAGAGTTGTTTCATCTTGAAGTACCTTAGGCTAGTATTTACAGCCATTTCATGTCCTTGACCACAGTAACCTGGTTCTTAGATATGTATCTGTATGTTTTTTGAAAGATGTATTTATTTGAGAGAGAGAGATTGTGTGCACAGGAGTGCAGGGAGGGTCAGAGGGCAGAGAGAGAATCTCAAGCAGACTCTGCATAGAGTGTGTAGGCTGTCAAGAGACTGGATCTTAAGACCCTGAGATCATGACCTGAGCTGAAATCAAGAGTCTAACGCTTAACCACCTAGGTCACTCGGGTTCCCTATGTGTGTATGTATATGTTTAATGGTTGTTTTTTTTTTTTTTTTAAGATTTTATTTATTTATTTGACGGACAGAGATCACAAGTAGGCAGAGAGAGAGGAGGAAGCAGACTCCCTGCTGAGGAGAGAGCCCAATGCGGGGCTTGATCCCAGAACCCTGGGATCATGACCTGAGTCGAAGGCAGAGGCTTTAACCCACTGAACCACCCAGGCACCCTGTTTAATGTTTTATGCACACACATACACACAATGTATATAAAGTTTTATGAATAGTATTTCCTTTTTCTATGTGCAGTATATTCTGATACATTTTTTAAAAATTCTCTTCTAATTTTTTTTTAAGATTAAAAAAAATTTTTTTTAAAGATTGTATTTATTTATTTGACAGAGAGATAGAGAGTACAAGTAGGCAGAGCAGCAGAGGGAGAGGGAAAAGCAGGCTCCCCGCTGAGCAGGGAGCCCGATTCGGGGCTCGATCCCAGAACCCTGGGATCATGACCTGAGCCGAAGGCAGCCGCTTAACCGACTGAGCCACCTAGGCACCCCAATTCTCTTCTAATTTTTTAAAAAATGCTGGTCTTTAACCCTGACTTAGTAGGTTGTCCCCCCGCCCCCATTGGAGTTCATTTGTGTTTTTTTTTTTTTTTTTTTTAAGGTTTTACTTATTTATTTGACAGAGAGGCAGGCAGAAGCAGGCTCCCCACTGAGCAGAGAGCCAGATGCGGGGCTCGATCCCAAGACACTGAGATTATCACCTGAGCTGAAGGCAGAGGCTTTAACCCACTGAGCCACCCAGGTGCCCCTGTTTTTTGTTTTTGTTTTTTTTAAATCACTACCTCAGGTGAAAGTTTTCAGAAAAATTATCACCGGAAATGCTAAATATCCATTTGTGAAGTTATTTTATTGATTCATTGCATCATGATCGTTGATTTTTATTGAGAATTACATGCTGTGTACTGTTTGAGGCTCGGGGCAGGGAGTGGTGAGCGAGGGCCCTGCTCTCACACAGATCTGGGTTCTAGAAAGTGAGAGAGAGATAAGGTAAATAAACAGGACAGTTCCCCCTGTGAGAGAAGGTCAAGTGTGCTAACGTGGTATGCGGAGAGGGAGAGGCAGGTTGGGTGTGGTTCGAAAGAGGCAGTGGTTCGGGAAGGTGTCTGCGAGGTCGTATGTATGTATGTATGTTTTAAAAGATTTTATTTATTTGACAGACAGCTAGAGAAGGAAGACAAGCAGGGGGAGTGGGAGAGGGAGAAGCTGGCTCCCATCTCACAGGCTCCCCGCTGAGCTGACTTGAGGTGGTATTTTAAACCTAGATTGGCTTGACAAGAAAAACCAGCCATCCCTGTATTGGGAGAAAAACCTTGAAGGAGTAACTAGAGATTTATAGACCTTAGGGTAAGGGATGCTAATGGGGAGGCCTGGGTGGCCTGTCCCAGTGGGTGAGAGGGGGAAAGGTGAGGATCTGAGGTCCATCAGCCCTGTGGACCCTGCAGACTCTGGTGCAGGGCTGTTGGAGCAGCGGAGAGATGTGAGCTGACTGAGCGTTTTTGAAGGACCATGCTGGGTGCTGTGTTGAGGATAGGCTATGCAGCTGTCTTCCCCAGGGCGGTTCCCTCACTCCCCTTCCTGGGGACACTTGGCAAAGTCTGGAGACATTTTTGGTTGTCAGAGCCAGGAAGGGAGACTCAGAACCCAGGGTTTTAGGAAGAGAGGGAGGGCAGCCTCCTGTATGGAGTGGTGCTCAGTGTGAATTCACAGCCTCTGGAGGCCAGTATTCTCCAGGCTGATCTTGTCCCGCAGTGCCTAGTGCCCTTCCAGATGGAGAGATGGGGGTCTGGCGGGGCAGCCTGCAGGTGCCCAGGATCGAGGAGCCAGTAGGCGGCCGGGCTGGAGGAAGCTCGTGTGTCCATGGAGCCCAGAGCCTGGTCTGCCCTGGCTCCCCCATTAGTGCAGCCCGGATGTGGTCCGGCATGGAAGAATGCTAGCTTTTGGGGCTCCAGCTCAGATGGGCTGGTGCAGATTGCTCACTTGCACAGAAGTGGACCCATTTGCGCCCCTGGGGAACATTCGTTGATCTCAGCAGTGTGGTTTGCTTTCTCACACCCTCCCTCCACCTTCACACCCTGAAAAGGATCAGTGTGCAGAGGCAGTTCTCATGGTCACGCTTCTCTCTGCCAGTCATGTGTGGCCACAGTAGCTCCTTCCCTAAGCCAGGCCGTCTTGGACATCCTTGTGGTGGCGGGGTGGATGGGGGGTGTCTTTCAGTTTGGCCTATCCATGGTGGCGGTGAAGGATTTCTTCTCATTGTGTGTGTCAGTGGGTGGGCATGGTGGGACCCGAGGCTCTCCTGTGCAGATGCACCCCTCCCCCCTGCCCCCAGCTCCTTCCGTTCTATGACACGTGCCTTGTTAGTCAGTGGGAACCAAAGCATTGGGAACACGAGGGTTTTATGGGCCGCCATTTCAGTTACCTAGTGGGAAGAGGATCAGAGAGGGACTGGTGGAAAGTGTCGTGGCCGAGTAGAAGGATCAGACAGTGGAGGGAAGTTCTAAATAATCCTCAAGAGCTTGTCCGGATCGGGGCCGATGCTTTATATGGGGCTACTTTTCTTTTCTTTTTTTTTTTTTCCTTTTTAAGTAGGCTCCACGCCCAGCGTGGAGCCCCGTGTAGGGCTTGAACTCATGACCCTGAGATCAAGACCTGAACTGAGATCAAGAGTCAGACACTTAACCCACTGAGCCGTCCCGGCATCCCATGGGGCTTTTTTTTTCATGTTCGGTATTTGTGTAACTACTTTAAGCAGATAGAAATGAGACCGTGTTGGGGATGCTGACAACATTATTATATCTAACAAAATGGTATTCCATTAAAAAAAAAAAGAAGACTGGAAAAGACCAAAGTGAAGAGCTGGAAATCCTGAGTGATTTTTTTTTTTTTTTTTTTTTTTTTAGGCAGGGTCGGGGGGGCATGGGGTTGGGGTCAGGGAGGTCTTGACTACAAACTTCGAAGGGATTCTTTGGCCGATGATACTGGTTACACACACCTTAGAAAGGTGTTAAAGCTCCTGTAACTGTATTTCCCCCCCGGGTTTTACTCTCTGTAAATTAAAACTATTGAAAAAACTACAGCAGTCTCCAAGGTGGATAACAGTCCCATTTTAGTGCAGTGGAAACTGAGGCACAGAGAAGCAAAGTTAGCTGCTCTGCCAGCATCCTGTGGTTCGCCGTCACGTTTGGCCCGCGGACTCAGGCCTGTCTGCCTTGTAGTTTGTGCTGTTAGCCATGATACATGAGCTGCCACGCTGCAAGACAGGGCCGTGTCCGGATGCTGGTGGGCCCCGGACACAGCTTCTTGCGCCTTTGGCTACGTTGGCCTAGCTGTGGCGCGGGGGTAGGGTGAGGATTTCGAACAGGCACTCCCAAGAGGACGGATTGCTTTTCTGAAGGATGCAGCTCCCACAAGTTGAACCTGTGTTGTCAGACTCAGAGTTTTCAAGAAAACACAGAAATGCAGATTTTTATATGAACTCTTCCTCGTTTTTAAAAAATTGGTAATCAATTGCATTAAAAATGAGAACTCTTTTTAGTCAAAACAGATAAATCCAACCCAGAATACTGAAGCCAGCCCATGGGTCATCAGCTGCATACATGATTCTTAGACTTAATTTTGGCGCATGACAAAGGGGAAAGCTTCTGCAGAGGCTGTTGTCATCTGCTTGCTGAGACACAGGGCCCTCACTGGCTGTCTCAGGCCTCCTGGCAGCTCTGAAACACGGAACAGAAGCCTGGTGGAGGGTTGGTGACAGCCCCTTTCTGTGACTGTATGGAAAATAAGTCATCAGTCAGAACAGGAGGAGGAAGGCCTGATTCTTTTCGTCTTCCAGACTCCCGTTTGCGGCTCCGGGAATCTTGTCTCCTCTTATCACGCAGGGTGTTTGCTTTGGGCTGAACAAACACAGCAGTTGAGTGATCCTGTCGGTGACACATATGTGTCTGGTGCTCAGTGAGAGATGCTGACAGCAACGGGAAGTTGTCAGGCCTGGCTCGCTGCTGCTTGCTTATTACCTCGGCTGTCACTGATGGGAGGTCGCCTTTCTTTCTCTGGATAAAGTGATACCTTGAAGTCAGGCATCCCTTGAGAGCATGTGTTCGAGACCCAGGCTTTTCACAGATTGTCTTGATCCTCCTTCCCCCACCCCCCGCAGTGGGTGACTGCGAGGACAACTCTGCTTGGCTTTGATTGATAAGAGAGATTCACCAGGGTCTCTGGGCTGGATGGTACTGTTCCCTTGAAGGAGCCACCGTGTTGTAGCTCCTGGAAGTCCATCTGTTATAGTCACCCAGCAGCTTTTGAACAAAGGATATCTATTTCTTTTCTTTTCTTTTTTTTTTTTTTTTTTTGTCTTGATAGAGGTGGGAGGTGGAGGGTGCAGAGGGAAAGCGAGAGGGAGTATCCCAAGGAGCCCAGAGCCCAGACCCTGAGATCATGACCTGAACCCAGATAAAGAGTGGAAGAACACTTAACCAACTGAGCCACCCAGGCACCCCAAGAAATCCATTTTTTTTTTTTAGTTGAAAAATGTGTGCTTATATTTTTCTTTTTCTTTTTTTATATTTTTCTTACAAAGAGTTTATTTTTTATATGTCATGGAGGCACATGGTAAGAGAAATTTAAGAAGACAGAAAGATGTTTTCAGCCAGTTTGTCTGTAACCTGATCATGTCTCTGTGCCCCTCCCAGTAGGGGACCATGGTAACCTCTTCTCAGTCTTCTTGAAGAGTTCTAGATGTACACCAGGAGTTTTCAACCTGGGTGATTTTTGTCTGCTAGGGGGACATTTGGCAATCTGTGGAGGTGTTATTTTTCAGTAATCTCCATACCCAACGTGGGGTGTAGAGATCAAGAGTGAGCAGCACGCTCCAGGGATGGACCCGTCTGGACGCGCCCCTAGAGACATTTTTATGGTCTCGACTGGGATATGGGTTCTGCTGGCATCTGCTGGGTGAGGCCAGGAAAGCGCTGACCAGCCTACAATGCGCAGGACGCTCCCCCAGCCCCCCACTTCCCTACCCGCCCTCACCAAGACTTATCCAGCCCCAAATACCAATAGTGCCAACATTGAGAAATCCCAAGAACACACATATTCAGATCTGTGTTCCATTTCCTTCTTTTCTCCCCTACACCAGCGCTCATGGGTCCCTCCAGTTGTCACCTTTGTTTTCATTAAACAGGTTGGCTTTTCTAGAACAGCACATAAAGATCTGATAGGGTTTCCATGTAGCAGCCGTATTTTGTTCTGCTTCAAGGTGAAGTGTTGATTTATTTATTGGCTCTAGGCTGTTTTGCTATTGAAAATAGCTGCAGTGAAGAGCCTTTTAGCCCGTGTGGGAGCATAGCCATAGGTAGATTGAGTTCCTAGAGGTAGAATCTCCGGTCAGAGGCCGTGTGCTGTTGACGTTTTGCGAGGTACCGCCAAAGTGCCCTCTGAAGGGATGCTTCTGATACATGCTCCCTCCAGAAATGTAAGATCATGTCTCTTTCTCTAGAGGTATTTTTTTCCACCCTGGTTTCCATTTATAGCCCAAGCTGTCTTCGTATCAGCTGAAAAGTTCAACATGTTGGCAGCAAAGGTGGATTCTGAAGATATTCCTGATACAGAAGGGCAGGGGTGGAAGAAGTCCTGATAAGCCATTGTTAGCTAACTGAGAAAGAGAGGCTCTTCTTTTCTCCCTGTGGAGGCGAGGGAAACTCAAAACGCAGCTGAAAATTCGAGAAAGTTAATTAGATTTGGCTAAACTCCTGAAGGTCTGCTCCCAGGGACCTGATCCCAGGCCCTTCCTGGCTTTTGGTGGGTTTTTGTTAGGATAAACAATACTGTGGCTTATCGACCAGAGAAACCTTCACTGTAAAAGGAGGTGCTTTACCTTCTTTTCATTCCTCCTGATGATGAGTATTTCCGAGGGCAGCCTTTTTAGGCTAAAGTTAAAAGATTGCGTTTACTGTTAGACATACAGTTACACATACACACAGGACTGTTCTGGCGAGTTGTAGGTCTCCTAATGAGCCCTAGCTTTAGAAGGTTAACACAGAGATACAAAGGTTAAGGCAAATCAGGAGGAGTTTTCTTTTTTCTTAAAAATTTATTTATTTATTTATTTGAGAGAAAGCTCGATGATCTAACCCTGAGATCATGACCTGAGCCTTAACGGACTGAGCCTGGATCCAGGCACCCTGCGAGGGTTTTTTTTTTTTTAAACTCACATAGAAAATTGGACTAATACAGGGTTTCTCAGTCTTAGCTGCCAGTTAGAATCATTTGGGTTACTTTCTTTTTTTTTTTAAATCTAATTATTAATTTTAAGTAGACTCCCTGCCCAGTGTGAGGCTTGAACTCATGACCCTGAGATCAAGAGTCTGGGGCTCAAGGGCTCAACCGACTGAACCAGCCTGGCCTCAGGTCTGGAGAGGGCCATTGTCCAGACCTTCCCCCCAGGTCAGTTAATTCACATTCTCTGGGAGGGGGGACCAAGGCATTTTTCTTTTCAAAGCCCTGTAGGTGGTTTCATTGTGCAGATAAGATTGCAATTAACATGGCAAGAGGGGATGGCAGATTTTATTACAGCCTTTGGACCAAATCGGGCCTCCAACTGTTTTTGTAAATAAAGTTTTATTGGAACACGGTGTCTGTCAGTTTGTTTACACATCGTGTAGAGCCACTTTGGCAGAAGAGCCTGCATAGCCCGCAGAGCCCAGGTCGCTTTGGCGTTTTATAGAAAAACTTTGCTGACTCCTGGTAGCGTAGATGGTGTTTTTTTGGTAACTGGCTTGCGGAACATTACTGAGGACACGGAGGGAATGTGGTTTTGTGAGATTTTTTCTTTGACAACTTTATACTTGAAAGGCTGCCTTTTCCCTTAGGAATCCTGCCCACTTTCTCGTTTCTGAAAGTGGAAGTTAGGAGACAGCCGTCCCCCCGCTTTCCCCCATTTCCTGTCACATCAACTCAACTGTTGGAACCTTAAGTCCTGCCAGTACTGCTCTTGAATCGGAGGTTTCTTTTTTCTTGCGGTGTCCCAGGTCCTCTTCCTCCTCCCCCCGCCCCTTGCTGTTTTATTACTGTTTGGCTCCTGCGTTCTCTTTTTGAGATGCTTCTCAGATTAATTTGCATGAAGGTTCTTCTCCTGACTCCGAAGTGCCTGTGCCTTCACCCCATCCTCTCTGTGAACCTGTCCAGTCCTGCACACACATGTGCACACGGATGCCCACGCACATGTGCACACACTCACAGCTGGATATGGAGCCCTGTCTCGCAGGACAAGGATGGTATCTGCTTGCTGTGAGCAGCTCACACCCAGAATCTCCCTGAGGGCTCCCCCACCTCCCAGTATGTTTTTGGGAAAGGGCCCTTCCTAATCCTACCTTGGTCAGGACCTCATTGTGGTGATAAAATCAACTTGGAGCCGTTCCTTGCTCTGGTTAGCTGTCAGTGGGCTGGCTGCGCCTTGGGAAGCTGCCGCCCTCTGGTCGCTTTAAAGGAACAAATCTCTGGGTGTGCAGGGTGAGAAACTGCCCCATTCCTGGGTGAAGGGGAAGGTGCGTGGGTCATGATGGAAAATGGAAAGGAGCAGAGAATGACGATTTTGAGCAGCCCGGGTGGTCCAGCTTTCAGACCATGGCCTGGCCTGCCGGAGCGAGGTGGCGTTTGCGGAGGGGAGAACAGGGAGATGCAGGACATCCCAGAGTGAGCTCCCAGGTGGTGGCAGCAGGCTCAGAGGTGGCTTCTCATCTTTGTCCTTGGTGGATGCCACACGTGTTCCAGTTTTTTTTCTGGGATTGGCCAGGGCAGGGCGTGTGCCCCACATTCTCTGCTTGGGGTCGGTGGGAGAGGGGGGGAGCACACCAGAGGGTGGCAGGCGGGGAGGCCTGTGAAGTCTCATTGCTTTCTGGGCCTGTGCAGACACCTTCATTTTGTCCCTTTCTTCTGTTTTAGGGGGTTCTGG
Organism: Mellivora capensis; assembly: GCA_004024625.1. Taxonomy (NCBI): domain Eukaryota; kingdom Metazoa; phylum Chordata; class Mammalia; order Carnivora; family Mustelidae; genus Mellivora; species Mellivora capensis. The sequence continues at coordinate 114,924 of PISX010003773.1, read as the reverse complement.
AGGAGGTGGGGAAGGAATTCAAGCAATGCTAGCTCACAGACCCATGGAATCTGTTCCACTTGGTCATATAAGGAGCCCGTGGCAGAAGTGGGGAGGATGGCTGGACCCCTGGCTCTGAGTCCTCCGTCAGAGGCCTTTGCCTGGGACTAGGGCCAGGAGCTCTCGCTGTATATGAGCGAGGAGACACAGGTTGAATATCCAGGGCTAATCTGCTCATCTACCTTCCGACGGACACCTGGCCCATAAGCAGGAGGTCTGCCCATCTGACACGTGCCCTCCTTCTCTGACTTGAGCTCCCGTCTAGATCAGCTAGGAACGAAAAGTGAAGCCTCCACGGTAAACGAGGAACCGGGCCTCCAGTTCCGTGTGTGTGCGCTCCAGGGCGGGCGTGGTGGGGGAGGTGCTCCGCAGCCCTTGGGTACAGGCCCTCTCTGATCTGGGTCTGGAGTTAGAAGTACACTCTGGCCAGACTTGGTGTGACTTTATCTGCTGATACTGAGATTGAATATATTACTGTAACCTTTGGCTTCGGAGCTCCCCGATGACGCGGCGTTCTGCAGACAACCATCTGGCTGGGATTGTGCATTTTAAATATTGAAAGCCACCCAGGCGACTATTCAGTAGACGGGGTAAACCTGCCAAATGTGTTCTCGGGCTATTATCTCCAAGTCAGCCCGTCGTCGAGCAGATGATGTTGCTGGGACAGACAGTGAGAAGGTTGGAGGTCTCTCTCCCCGCCGTGTTCTAGAGCGCGTGTTTACGAGAAGGAAGCTAAGCAATGAGCGTTGCCTAGTCCTCCGCCCAGCGCCTGCCTGATGGGGCTGTGACCGTGTCTTTCAGACCGGAGCAAGGCCGAGATGGACCTGAAGGAGCTGAGCGAGTCGGTCCAGCAGCAGACGGCGCCTGTTCCCCTCATCTCGCCCAAGCGGCAGATTCGAAGCAGGTTCCAGCTCAATCTCGACAAGACCATCGAGAGTTGCAAAGCACAATTAGGTACGTCCTTTGGTTTGCTTGCACAGGTGCGTCGGTCTCCACCGTCACTGTTGACTCTTTGTATGGGGTCACTGCCTGGACGAAGCCGAAGGTGGATCCCGGCTGCTGTTGGCCCCTGCTTGACCTTGGCCTTGTTTGTGCAACGGAAGAACAGCCTCACCCACGGCACAGTGTTTCAGATTTGCCAGTTAGTGGTCCGGAAGGGTTCTGCCAATTCCACCCAGCATATGCTCTGATTGTGGCAGCCTGCAGACTCGAGGTGCAGGTGGTAGGGGAGTTGGAAAGGGGAGTGATTCTCCTGAGGTTGCCCCGTGCTCCCTTTTCAGCATATGTCAGGGTCCTAGCGTCAGGATCCAGAGTGTCCCACGACACTAGGATCCAGAGTGTCCCACGCACATGTCCAACACAAACTCTTCTGCTGCGGACTGAGCCCTTCCCACCCGGCACTCGCGTCCTGCTTCTATGCCTCTTGCCTCCCTCCCTCTTCCCCGTGCTGCCTGCCTTCACACTGCCTCCCGAAATGCTTTCCCTAAGGCTGACCTCAGGCATCGCCTCATCCAGGAAGTCTCCTCTGATTGCCCTCCCTTCCCCGTCTGCTGCCTCCTGTGGCACTTTATTGCTTGGAAGCATCAGTGGTTTCTTTGTGTTTTTTTTTGGGGGGGGGGGATCCCTCTAGACTGGAAGCCAGATTAGAAACTCCTAGAGGGGAGGGAGCCTGCCTCACAAGCATTTATGTTCTCCACAGTACTTGTGTATGTAATAGATGGCTCTGGAATGTCTGTTGACTTAGGAAACAAAGCCAGGAGAGTATTTGCAGAGAAGTAGCTGATGGCTGGCCTCAGGAGAGAGAGCCCACCATGGTGAGGTTTGCAGTGTCTGGGTGCTGTGGACCTTGGGATGAGGAAGCTATAGTCAGGGGCCCTCCAGAAAGGCCAGAGGAGGACATTTCTTGCTGGATTTTCTGTTCGGTTAGGGGATTGAATAGCGTGGTTGAAATTTTGCAGGCTGTTTAAATATGCACCTTGGGTCCTTCCATGCAGCTGGTCTAACTCCTCGATTTATGGTTAACGTTAATAAGAATTTTAATATTTCTGTTCACCGTTTCCTGCGTACCTTGCACTGTACTGTGCACAGTGCATAGCTTGTCCTGGGAGGTGGAAACCATTATTAGTCCCATTTTGCAGATGAAGAAACTGAGGCTCAGAGAGCTAGGTCAATAGTTTAGGTCACACAGTGACTACAAGATCAGGATTTGAATTCATGTCCTTTGGGCTCTGGTATCCAATCTTTTCTTATCACATATGTGGTCACACTTGTCTTGGTGTCTGACTGTTGACTACAGTAGTAGAAGCCTTAGGGTTCCAGACGTTATACCAGGTCTGAGTTTCGGTATTTTGGCTTCTCCTGGTTTGGATCAAGCCCCGGTGGAAGCATGTAATTCCATAATGATTCTGCTAGGCTGCTCATGGCTTTTATCTGTTTGCGGTTTCCTTTCCGTGTGTCTGGGTCAGGAGAGTGACCACCTGCCCCCCACTCCCTCTGTCCCCTCTCATGGTGGCCATTTGCTCTAGAATGAAGACCGTACAAATTGGGTTTTTCTTATTTTAGACTTTTAGGGTGTAGTATTATTTACCTGTGGCCAGATGACAGTCATTCCTGGGAGCAGGACACAGAATTGGGTTAAATGGAATACACTTTTTCCTGTGTGTATGTGTGTGAGTGAGTGAGGAGCACCTGCCACGTTGTCATTTGGTCTGGCTTTGGATGGAGGTGTGGTGCGTGACTTTGCTCTTGACTCCGCTGTCAGTGAAAGAACAGGGCAGACAAGATGGTGGCTTGATGCGGCATCAGCACAGGGAGCAGGAGGGAGGGCTGGGCTCTTGGGTCAGCCGGAGGTGGTGTGTCCCTGAGGGAAGCTGCCAGGGGCTTCATGGCTCTAGCCAGCCACTGCCTTGCAGGCCTGTGACCCAGAGGGGCCAGATCCTCTGCTCTTTGCATACAAGCCTGCTGTCTTGATTTCTGCGTGAAATTTCCTTTCTTGTGAATTGGGTGGTACGTTCGTTCTAAGTGAAAAGCAAACGACAAAATATCTGCTGGTCCAAATTCTTGCTTCCTACATAATATGTATGCTGGCGCGATGTGGCTTGGGGGCTGTAAGTTGGCAGCCTCTGGTTTGAGGCTCTGGCTTATTTCTTGGAGTCCTGGAGACAAAGGGAAAAGGACTTGAATGTTTTGGGAATTTGTGGGAAGAGTGATAGTGGTCTGTCAGGAGCCCAGGGTTCTGGCCTTGCCTCTGTCTTGGTCCTAGAATAAGGGATTTCTCTGGGCCTCTATTTTCTGATCTGCAAAATGGATCCATTTTAACAGCTCATCTCTGTTGTTCCCTTCCATCCCTCCCATCCTCTACATCTCAGTGAGTTATCAGGGACGCAGAGATGTAGCTCCGGATAAATTTAAAGTTTACATTGTCTGGTCCATTGTCATCTCTGAACATCAGTAACTGAAACCCTCTGCAAACCCGAGTTCCGTCTGTCAGCTGCAGCTCACCGGTAAGCCCACCAGGCCAGTGTGATGAGATTTGAAATGTGGTTTTTTTTTTTTTTTTTAATTCCAGCATTTGGCGTGGAAATTGTTTGCGTTTTAGGTCCTGCTCTTTATTTTGTGACTACGCCACATGCTGGGTTTTCTCTTTGAATTTAGGCATAAATGAAATCTCAGAAGATGTTTACACGGCCGTAGAGCACAGCGATTCTGAAGATTCCGAGAAGTCTGATAGTAGTGATAGTGAGTACATCAGTGACGATGAGCAGAAGTCCAAGAATGAGCCAGAAGACACAGAAGACAAAGAGGGTAGCCGGGTGGACAAAGAGCCATCGGCTGTCAAAAAAAAGCCCAAACTGGCCAGCCCGGTGGAGACTAAGGAAGAGCTGAAAAGCACATCACCAGCCAGTGAGAAAGCGGATTCGGGCTCCGTGAAGGAAAAGGCAAGCCCCCCGCCCGAGAAGGACTTTTCAGAGAAAGCGAAAGCCTCCCCTCATCCCACAAAGGATAAACTGAAGGGGAAGGATGAGACCGATTCCCCAACGGTACATTTGGGCCTGGACTCCGATTCAGAGAGTGAACTTGTCATAGATTTAGGAGAAGACCATTCTGGGCGGGAGGGTCGTAAAAATAAGAAGGAACCCAAAGAAACATCTCCCAAGCAGGATGGTAAGTGATCGCACCAGTTTCCGGTTTCTTGGTTTGGTTGAGAGTGCCACCTTGAATTTGTATTTCCAGACGTTATGTGACCCTCCGACTTTGGAAAGGGAGGTACTAGAGTGGAGCTTTGGTTGGGTCAAGGTCACCTGGCTAAGTCACTGATCAGGCCCAGGGCGGACACCCGCCCCCTTACAGGGCCTGCTGGCCTTGCATCTGCTTAGTACCCAATGTGGTTGATTTTGAGCCCAGAAAAGTGAAAAATGGTAGGTGTTTCTAGCATCAAGATCATTTTTAGCCGAAGCACCTGCTTTCCCAATAGGCTTACTCATTTCCCTAAAGTGTTTGTCCACATTTAGACATGTGACAAGGTTAAAATTGTTAGAAGAGTTCGATTCAAAGATCTTGAGGAGTTCAGCTCCCTTTCTTCCCTTCATGCTGCCCAGGTACCTCCCCAGGGCATATTCTTACTGGAATTAGGAGATCATTTGGGGGAGGTGGTACTGGAAATCTGAGTGCTTCTTGGGGCCATAGATTGGGGGAAGGTGTTGATGACGGGGACCTGAAATGGTGTTCCACGCGGCATGTGTGTTTCGCTGACCTGAGTCCAGGATTTCGCAGCACTGACGCTGTTGACATTTTGTGCAGAATAATATTTCATGTCTGTGCATTGGAGGATGTTTAATAGCATCCTGGGCCTCTGCCCACCAGATGCCAGGAGCATCTGCTCACTTATGGCAGTGAGAGATGTCTTGACATTGCCATTGGTTCCCTGGGAGGCCAGTGTCTCTTCTAGCTGAGAACCACTGCCTGATCCTAGTGGTGCTTCCATTGGTGCTGTTACAGGCTGAACCAGCAGGAACTGCCCGCAAGCCTGTGCGGCCCAGGCATGTTGGCAGACCCTCCAGAAGGAACATGTGACTGATGGGAAAGGTGTCCTTCCCTGGGTCAGAGCAGTCAGCACATTTTCCAGTTGGTTTGGCACGTGGGTATGAGTTGATTCCAATGCCCGAGAAAGATAAAATTGAAGAATTAATTAAGGGCCCAGGAAAAAGATTGCCTAAGGATAAGCTGGTGGTCATAGGCACAAAACTATGTACTCTGTGAACACCTGAAGGGTTAGGCTTAGTTTTGGACCATGCCCAACTTTTGACAGCAGACTTCTCAACCAAACTCTTGAGTAAGATGTGATTCTATGCCCCCTGGGGGTTTCTGAGCCTGGCTGCTTATAGCGAGTTGGGATGGCCTTGAGAATCTTTCTTCTGTGTCCTTGTCCACCTGGTTTGCTGTGGAATCTCAGCTCTTAATGAGCGAGAATTCTTGCAGTTCTTCAGAAGAGGATGCAATGTCTCTGAATGGGGCAGTGGAGGGAGAAAAAGCAGCACTTGAGTGGGGCAGGGAGTCAAGAGCAGCACACCATTCCTGGGTAACCTTAGATGGCCTCTGAAAAATCAGATGAAGTGTTGTGGATTGCGGTTTGAGGCAAATGTGGCAGAAAACAATAGGGGGGTAGCATTTGTTCCATGTGGTTTGTGGGAATATTTGGATACAGAGATGGCACAGTGCTCCTATGAATGAAACAGTTACACTGTTCCTTATTTTCTAGAACATACCTTTGGATGGTTTGGTTTTATGACTCTTCCCCTTCCAGAAAAACTCTGTAACAGATTGACAAGAATATTTAACCACAAAACAAAATGTAAATAAAGTCTGTAAAAGATGAAAGTAGAATAGGAAGCGGTTTGGGAACGTTTTATGCACAGAAATATGTTCTAGCCTTCAGAATTAGCACAGTTGGGCTTTCATTTTGGCTGTGAGCTTCCCAGCAGTCAAAGCAACAAGGGAAATACAGTCCCTTAAAGGATCTCCTCTTTTTCAAAAATAATAATAATAATAATAATCCCAGTTGATTAAATGAAACACAGCTCTTACTTGCACTCATGTCTGAAGGAATTATGTCTGGGAGACCCCATGTGTGTGGTGTATGTAATTAAGCTGAAGGTGATTCTAAAACATAATTTAGGTCGGGCATTGTCCCAGGGTTTGGGACAAAGACCTACCAGTCTTTAATCTGGAGTCCCTTGATGGTAGTTTTGATCTTGAAGAATCAGCTTGCTTTTGTTTTGTTTTTTTTTTTTTTAAGATTTTATTTATTTATTTGACGGAAAGAGAGATCACAAGTAGGCCGAGAGGCAGGCAGAGAGAGGGGTGAAGCAGACTCTCTGCTGAGCAGAGAGCCTGATGTGGGGCTTGATCCCAGGACCCTGATATCACGACCTGAGCCAGAGGCAGAGGCTTAACCCACTGAGCCACCCAGGCGCCCTGAAGAATTAGCTTTGTATCAGACTCTGCAGTAGAGTATTTTTTTCAACGTTGTGTTTTCACTTACGAGTTTATGAAGTGAAGGAGTGTGCTATGGTAACCTTGAGTTCTCCTTCAGCTGGGAATGAAGCTTATGTATAGAATTTGGAGCCTTAGGTAGCAAAACCACTTTCTAGCTGGTGAACTCAGGATAGAGGCAAAGAGAGAGCTTCCATAGAGACCTTGCTATTGCTGTGTTTACCTTACAACATCAGTACTTTCCATCCTTTTTTTAGAAAGCCTGTGACCATACTCTACAATAAACAAGTTGATAAGCAGGGCAGCTTCTGGAATGTTAGCGCTTAAGAGATTCCCTCTTTTCTGGGCTATATAGGTGATATGAGTATACACTCCAAATTTCTAGGAGAAATGGAATTTCCTATGGCCTTTTTTCCCTTCTGTAAACTGCTAGAATCTTCTAGAAATCAAAATATTTTAGTGTCTTAAGTAGTAACCCCAAAGGGTGCCTTAAGCCTAAAATCTTTTCGGGTTTCACATTCCAGGTTTTTATTTGGAACAGAGGGCCAGCTTTTGTCACTGCAGAGCAGCAGCCCGTCTGTGAAGCCAGCTGTGTGCTTCTGCAAATCAATAGAAAGAGGAGGACCTATTGTCTGAGGAGAGGGGCTAGGCTTGCTCCTCAACAGTAATGGGATATTTTTTGGTCACCTGGGAGGAAAGGGAGCCAGGGAGAGTGCATGTGTAGGTTAGAAACCACGGGGCGGGGGGGATCGCCCTGGTGCACCGTTCCTAGGAAACCTGGGTTCAAAGCCCCCTCCCCACCTGCAAGGTGCAGGGGCAGCATCCAGTACCTGGCATGTCCTGTCACCCCGGGGAAGGATCCTCACTGCATGGGGAGCCCCCCTTCCGGCTCCACCTGCGCCCTTGCCCATGAACTGGGGGGGACTTAGAGGAGCAGAAGGACAGAGGAGGGTCAGGCAGATGTGATGACCAAGGAGAAAGCCCCCTACACTCGGGTGGTAGAGTCAGGAAATTTTTTTTTTTTTTTTTTTTTTAGGAGAAAAAGTCCTTGACTTCCTAAAACCCAGTGTACTGAAAGTCCTCCTTAGGATGATTAAGGTCAGGTCTTTTCCGGGTTACATAAATCTAAAAGAACAGACATATCCTCCTTCCGTTGTCTCTGATGGGGGTGCTGACCTTGTACCCGTGTTTTGGGTGTGATCCCCGGGCATCCTCTCGGGGAGGGGTGTCAAACCCACCCCAGTGGTGGCTGGGACCTCTTTAGTGATGACTGACTTAGGATCCCCTCCCCCCCTTTACAGATGAGCGCCACGGGGCCACCCATTCTGGGCTGCTCAGCGCTTCTGGCTCTAACCCGCCTTCCGCCCACTCCTCCCTGCCTACTCTCCCTGACCGAAATGCTGCCTATTCCTAAACACGTCTTGGCTGAAGCTATCACCCACCCCCAATTCTCACTTCTGCCTGTTGAAATCCTAACCCCCCTGCCACACCCCCGTCCCCCGCCCTTCCCAGAAGACAGACTCCGGAAGGCAGCTTTTTCCAAACTTGTCATTCACATTCACTAGTTTGGCCCGTCCCAAGTTCTTTATATTTTTACTTAAAGCAACTTATGCTTTGTAGAATCATTTTAGGTATAGGTCTGACCACTGCACGAGAGGTAAACCAGTACTGCCCGCTAGAAGGTGGCAGCGGGAATGTGGTCAGAGTAAAAGCAAGGTGGGCACTGACCACGATAAGCTCTAAGTAACATATAGTATTGTCGAATCACAATACTGTCCACCTGCGGCAAGGAGAACACTGTACGTTAACTCTACTGGAATTAAAATAAAAAAATAATAATAAAACAACAGCAACAACAAAAGCAAGTCTCCTGACTTGGCAATACCCTTGTGTTGGGAAGGTTCTGGATATGGGTTGGAATTCCCTTTAGTGTCAGGTGTCAAGGCCATTAGCAGGATGCTGGGACTTAGTCCCGGAGGGAGTGAGAAGTCAAGGGAGACTTTCTTTGTGGGTGACTTCATGGTGTTCAGTGCTTTAGCCACCTGATGCTCGGGGCTACACACACGCTTTATAGGTTCCTAGCCACAGGGGATTCTCTTTATCTCTGGATTGACTTCGGCTGGGTCTTTCCGAGAGTGCTTAACCTGGTTTTAATTATAAAACAAACTGCGGGCAGTGATTCTGTTCATCACTCATTGGTGGGCTGCTTGAGGGCAGGGGCTGGGTCCAGTTCACCCCGTTTCTCCCAGAGGCCCCCAATAGCAGTCTCAGATGTGGGCAGGTGCTCACGAGAGGAGGCCAACGCTCTGAGACAGGTGTGCAGAAGCAGCCTCTGTGCGCGAGGTGAGGTGTGCTCCTGCACTGGGGGGGTCCCGGCCGCACTGAGTTTGTTCAGCATTCGTGGCTGGCCTCACTCTCTCTGACCCAGAACGTGCTGGCATAGAGAGACGCTGCGGGCCAAGCCGAGTCCAATCTCCACTTTTCGTTTACTTGTCTTCATGCGTCGGCTTTAGTCGTAGGTAAAGCTCCACCATCCACTACAGTGGGCAGCCAGTCCCCACCCGAAACTCCGTTCCTCACCCGCAACTCCTCCCAAACTCCCACGGCTGGTGTCACGGTCACCACCAGCATCACGTCCACCGTCACGGCCCCGGCCGCCACCGCCGCTGCCGCCGCCGCCGCCACCGCCGCCGCCACCACCGCCGCCGCCACCACCGCCGCCGCCACGGCCACCGCCACGGCCACCGCCACCACCACGGGGAGCCCGGTGAAAAAGCAGAGGCCGCTTTTACCGAAGGAGACTGCCCCGGCCGTGCAGCGGGTCGCGTGGAACTCGTCAAGTAAGTTTCAAACGTCTTCCCAAAAGTGGCACATGCAGAAGATGCAACGCCAGCAGCAGACCCAGCAGCAGACCCAGCAGCCTCAGTCTTCCCAGGGGACGAGATATCAGACCAGACAGGCTGTGAAAGGTACCACGCCCCCTTCTGTTCCACGTGGCGCCCGCCCCCTTCTCGCCACATCGACAGGAGAGACAAAACCGTTTTCTTTCTTTATCTTTTATCTTTTTTTTTTTTTCAGTTCCTTTTTGTTTTGTGGCCGTCGTATCTTAAAGGCCTCGCGCGTTCCATGTGGCGTTTTTTAAAAAATCGTTTGGCGATTTTTTTTTTCTTCCACTTTTATTTCCACCCCCCTCTGTTACATGCATATAGGCTTCTTAGAAAGGGGTAAAATATTTGCCCTGCAGTCTGTTGTCTTGACCAAACTTCCATTTCATTCTTCACCTTTTCTCAGTGGCCACTGTTAACCGGGAACCCTTTTTGATGCATGTATGCATATATATATTTACGTATATATGACCCTCCATACAAATAGTACTTTTTTTTCTTTTTCCTTTTTTTAAACATAAAAATGGTACCATACTTGCTTTTTTCCTACCCCCCTTCTTCTTCTTTTTCTTTTTTTTTTTCTTACCCATCAGCATGTTTTAGGAGTTCATCCGTGTTAGTACATTATAGCTCTACTACATTATTCTTTTGGACTGCTGCATAGTATTTCCACAGTTGATTTAAATCAAGTATTCGCCTGATGGTGAGCATTTAGGTTGCTCCCAGTTTTTTGTTTCTGGTTTTTTTTTTTGTTTTTTTGTTTTTTTTGTTTTTGTTTTTTCTGTTGTAAACAGTGCTGCAGTGAATACCTTTCTGTACGTTTTCTTGTGCACACCCGGGAACCTCTTGGCATTATTTTGGGAAGGGTCCGGTGTGAGGAGTTGGTAGCAAAGGGTACCTTAATCACTAGGGATTAGCCGCCTACAGAAGAAGAGTCAGCATCAAGCATCAGTGGCTGAAGTCACTCCATCTGGCACTGCTCGGGTGGGTACCCGTGGGCCCAGCTTTCATGGGCGCTAGTGCCGAGCTTGTCCCTCAAGGAAGCCCGCATCTTGATCCTTTGTGGTTGGGGTCTTTGGTCGAAACTCTCACATACTGAGTGTCCCGCTCGTGAGTAGAGCTGTAAAGAGCTGACGGTATGGGTTGAATGCTAGCCAGGTCTTGAACCAGCCCCCGAGAACCCCTGGTAGACTGGGGGAAGGAGGCCTGACAGATTGGACAGGCACCATGGGAGCGCAGCTGGAATGCTCCTGCTATGGAAAGAGCTCGTGGGGCAGAAGTGAATTGAGGATCGTTGAGTCAGGATGACTAGTTCCAGTCTTTTCTGTGTTCGTGCCCTGTAAGAGTTACAAGCTGCCCCAGGGGAACTTAGGTGCTGTCAAGAAGAGGCCCATTGATGGGTGTGGTTCTGAGTTTCCAGATTGTCCTTTGTCAAAGACAGACACCCTGGATGCTAGTGAAAGTGGTAAGGATAGGTTTTAATCAGCGTGTGTTGTTATGACAGGCAGAAAAAAGTCCAGGATGAACTGAAGCCAACCCCAGTTGGTACAGAGGTGACTGGGCATTTTAGAGGGAGAATGGGGGGATAGGGAAGGGGCTGAGTGGGGACTCCAGTAGAGTCAAGGATGTGAAATTTTACAAAAAAATAGGAAGTGGGGGTTGGTCCATGTGAAACCCACGTGGAGTTGCTCCTACCCTCCCGTAGAGACTGGGAGACAGGGGCCATAGGGTGTTGGCTAGAACAAGTAGTAAATTCATTTGGCGGCCTTGTTTTCTCAGGCAGGCACATTAGGGATGTCTGGGATCACCCTAGGGTTGCGGCCTTGAACTGTTAGAAACCGTGTTCGTGTTTACACCAGGCTTTATGGGTCATGCTTGAGACCTTGTCCCAGGAAAGGCTGAGAGGATTCTGGCCAGAGTCTGGTCAAGGGGAGAATGTCTGTCACTTGAATGTAGACGAGCTCAAGGGGTGTACATCAGGGACCGCTGTCCCTCTGTGCAGCTTCGTGCTGGGTCGGGCCCTTCCCGCGACAGTGGGGTGACCAGCACGCTTTGCTTTCCTAGCCGTCCAGCAGAAGGAGATCACGCAGAGCCCATCCACCTCCACCATCACCCTGGTGACCAGCACTCAGTCATCGCCCCTGGTCACCAGCTCAGGGTCCACGAGCACCCTCGCATCCTCGGTCACTGCAGACCTGCCCATCGCCACCGCCTCTGCTGACGTCGCTGCGGACATTGCCAAGTACACTAGCAAAGTGAGTGCCGGTGGCGCGCGGGGGTGGGGGTGTCAGGGGACCCGCTTTCTGATGGGAGCCAGGAGGATCACGACCTTGCAGGCTTTCCAGGGTGCGGAGGTGGAGAGACCCTGTTTTTCCTGAGGCCCTCCAAGCCCCCACGTTCTTCCGTTTGGGTCTGAAGTTGGATCCAGGCAGAGAAATCTAGAATGTACCGCATCTTACTCTGAGGGCTCTGATGCTAGAGTCAGTACACCGCGGGGAACGTGACAAGGCGTCAGAATCACCTTTCGGAATTCACATCATTCATTGAGACCGTTTCTTTAAGCGCTGGAACAAGTTACTGTCCTGTCAGTTAATAATAGACCAAGGGGTTGGTTTGCGTTTAGAAGCCACGTGGAGCAAAGCGACAGAATCGTTAAGCACGAGATGTGTAAAGGTACGAGATGTGTAAAGGTACGACGCTCACCTCTAGGGTTTTCCAGGAAGCAAATGGCCTAGGGAGTCGTGGCTTCCCTCCCGATGCGCCCACGTGCCGGGGCATGGTGGCGGGAATCCCCACAGTGGCCTCATTCGTGGGTGTCCTCTGCTGCAGGCTCTTCCTCCGAACTGGCAGGTGCTTCTCTGCTCACTGTCGCGTTCAGGCGGGTACTTCCTGGAGCTGTTCTCACGGTCACGTGAGAGCGCCCTGGTGTTTTGTGCAGGTCAATGCGACAGACTGCTTTGTAGCGGAATGACCACCAGAATGTCAGCTCCACGAGAACAGGGTTTTGTCTGTTTGCCTTCCCTCCGGGGTCTGGAAAAGCGCCTGGCACAGAGTAGGTGTCGATACAGAGTTGTCGAGTGAATGCTTGTGGGCGCCTGATGCCTCTCTATCTTGTCGCTTGTTGCTCTCCGTGGCTATTGATAGTAGTTAATGAGGGGCGCCTGGGTGGCTCCGTGGGTTAAGCCTCTGCCTTCCGCTCAGGTCATGATCCCAGGGTCCTGGGATCGAGTCCCACATCGGGCTCTCTGCTCAGCGGGAAGCCTGTCCCCCCCCGCCCCCACTTTCTCTTCTCTGCCTGCCTCTCTGCCTACTTGTGATCTCTGTCAAATAAATAACATCTTTAAAAAAAAAAAGTAGTTAGTAGTAACCTAGAAAGAGTATTTAGCATGTTACTAAGCTGGCAGTAATGATAATTTACACTTCACAAGTGAATCAATTACTAATTAGCAATGAATAAAGTATTATTCAGGTTTCTAGAAAGGGTGGGGTGAGGGCCGTTGGGAATAGTTGTATATAGAATTCTTGACGTCTCACGATGAGGAGCTGCTTTACTGTGTTGTGTAGAAGGTGGGTTCCCTTTTAGAGATTGATCATCTTTTACCGGTGGGTTTTTGTTGGTCATTTTCTTTATATCCCTTTTCTTGAGGTGTATCAGGTATCCCTGCATAACAGATTACCGCAAAATATAGCAACGGAGAACAAGTCCCATGCAGCCAGGAGTTGGCATGGCTCTGCTAGGTCCTCTGCTTTGTGAATCCCCGTGAAGCCTACCGACCGCAGAGGTCCACTGTCCGTGAACCTGTTGTTCTTGCACGTGGCTTTTTCAAGCAACCCTACCTCACGTCCCCCTGCTTCCCCAGTCTCCCCCTCACCCCAGCTAGAATCGAAACTGGTCTCAGGGATGACTTTGTCACTCATTGACTATGTCTGTCTTTCTTTTGAATAAAATGCATGAATTGGGGCGCCTGGGTGGCTCAGTGGGTTAAGCCACTGGCTTCAGCTCAGGTCATGATCTCAGGGTCCTGGGATGGAGCCCCACACCAGGCTCCTTGTAAGCGGGGAGCCTTCCTCTCCCCTGCCGGCCATTTCCTCTGCCTGTGTTTTCTCCCTCTCTCTCTACCTCTCCCCCACCTCCTCTCCCCGCTCCCCCGTCCAACAAAGAAATAAAAATCTTTTTAAAAAAATGCGTGAATTGTCATAGTCACTGAGTGTCAGAACAGCACGTATTCAAGGTACAGTCATGTCTGGCCATCCTCACGATTTTAGTCTTACCTGTCCGCCCGCTAGTTACTGGTTTTATTGAACTTAATTTTATTTAAATTGACTTTATTGAAGAACTAAAATAAAATTGAGCCTAACATCGCCACACCATTCCTTGTCAAAGCTTGAAGCCCAAGGCTGTGCTCCTTTGGTTAAAAGGAGAGATTGTCATAAAAGTGTGGTCCGTACTGGCACTGAGCTGAGACTTTCTAGGAGATTGGAAAGGGGGGGTCATGTTTTCATTACTGATTTAAGAAGGTGTCTCGTCTGGTCCGAATGGTCTCTTGTTCTACTTGTAGACCAGCCGTAACCACCTTGCACTGATTTGGTCTAAGCTGCCTATTTAGAGATGGGGAAACTGAGGCCCACCGGGTGGCTCTAGCTAGTTTTCTGAACTTCTGCACCTAGTTTTATTCCATGACCTTTGGCTGCCCTTTTTGCTCTTAAGCAAAACTAAGGGATGAACTTCTTGATAGACACTGTCTTTGCAGTTAAGAAAGTGAACACAGTGACATACTTTTGGAGCTGATGAACTTCCCCGTCTTGGAGTTGAAGACCCAGATTTGTGTGTCTTGGCAGAAGGGCGCCCTTCAGTAATGCTGCGCTCTTGGCTATATTTGGAAGAAAGAGTGAAAGTCCGTCCACAAATCCATGATTCCTTTAAAATGGAATGTAACCATTGCATTAGTAATGTATTGAATTTCATCCGCTTTCCAAAGTTTTCTCGTAAAGCCATTTAGCGCTAATGCTTTAAATTGACACGGTTGGTCCAGCGGGACAGGAAGGCCCAAAGAGAGCGGCGGCGTAAAGCACAAAGTGTTTCTCCTGGCAGCGTGCTTGTGTGGCCCCCGAAACAAGCTAAGAGTGGAAATCTCAACAGACATGGCATTCGTTTTTTTCCCATTTTGGGGTGAATTTGGGGGTTAGTATTTTGGGGGTTGGCGGTTTCATCGTTACTGGTCTTGTGCATTTTTTTCCTGTAGGAATAAGATGAACAGGCATTTCTGAACGCCACCCTGAACCGTAATCTTCATGTGGACTTCTCATAGTCTTTGTGCTCACCCTACATGGGGCACCGTAGTCATCCTTGTTTTCTACATGGGGAAACCGAGGCTCAGAGGACGATAGTGGGAGCAAATCTCGGGCATCGGATACAAGGGGGTGGGGGGTCTGTGTCTTGCCTTCTCACCGGATCAGAGCCAGCTGTAAAACACCGTGGACACTTGGCAGTGGCCAGCCCAGGCCTAGAGGCCCTGTTTGGTCTCCTGTCCCTCCTCCTCCTCCTCTTCCTCCTCCTCCTGTGATGGGCACAGGATCAACCAGCAAGTGGGAGGGAGAAATCATCCTACAGACACCGTTCAGTCAGCGTGTAACTAGCTGGCCCCTTGCTGCGTGGATCTGAGCTGATGTCACAAATTCGCTGATGCCTGCAGGGCTCAGATGGTGAGAGCAAGGGAAGGTGGAAGCAAACTGGAGAGGCAGCGAATGAATGCCCTGACCTAAGGCCTTCAGATAACCACCTGGCTGTGTCCACACCGTGCACTATAATAGTATCCATAAAAGGGAATGAAGTGTACTTCTAGGCCCCCGTGACACAGACAAATCTTGAAAACTCTGTGATGAGTTGAAGAAGGCAGTCACGGAGGTCGGCATATGGTGTGACTCCGTAGGTACAAAATATCTAGATGAAGCAAATCCTTAGGCATGGAAAGCAGATCAGTGGTGGGGGGCCCATGGGGTTCTTCAAGGGGGGAAAGCTGAAGGGCAGCGGGGTTCCTTTTCGTGGTGCTGGGAAGGTCTGAACCGTGGGGACGGGTGTGCAGCTGTGAATCTCCTAGAAGCGATTGATTTGTGCCCTCTGAATGGCCGAATTGGTGTGTGATTGAGATCTCAATAAAACGGTTCTGTTTGTTTGTTTCTGTTTCTCTGTTTGTGGTTTTTGTTTTGTTTTGTTTTGTTTTAAGGGGCAGGAATTAGGAAGCAACAATCACAAAAGGAAACGTCCCCTGCCTGGAACCCACAGTGCTGGCCCCACCAAACATGCCAGCGGCCCACATTCATTCTCTCCAGATGAGCCTTTGGTACAGAAAGTAGCTTTATTTATAGGTGATTCATCACTATCCTCTGGTTTATACCAGTTCCTCAAGCTCAGGACCCGTGACATTTTGGACTGGAGAAGTCTTTGTTGTGGGGGCTGTTCTGTGGACTGTATGCCATTTAGCTCAACCTTGACCTCCACCCAGGACAACTACAAATGCCAAATGTCCTGCAAGGGGCAGAATAGCCCCCCTATTGCGAACCGCTACTTTATGTTAGGTAGATTTTTAGATGTATGTCCTCTTGAGAAGCCTCAGGGAGGTGATCACCGGAATTGTTTCTGTTTCTATCTTTCAGATGATGGATGCGATAAAAGGAACGATGACAGAGATCTACAATGATCTTTCTAAAAACACTACGGGAAGCACAATAGCCGAGGTCTGCGATGACACTAATCCCTTACTTGCTGAGAGTGTTTTATGGGCTGCTGTAAGGTGGGGCCAGGACGCGGCTTCTCTGGAAGTCCCTCCAGGGTGCTCCGCAGACTGTGGTTGGTGGGAGGGTACTTCTTCATTGAGCCAGAAAGGCTGGCTCTGTGGGGACACACCCTGCTTTGTGTGAGCGGAGTTCGGCCGGAGCTTGAGTTCACCCCCTGGTCGGTTCCTTTGTCTCCCGGCTCTCTCTAAGTGTGGGCTTTTTAATCCAAGTGATCCTTGTTGTCTAAGAATTTGTGTACCGAGAGCCTCCGCAATTATGTGGTTGCCTAGGGAGTGGAGTGGTTCAGACATTAAATTGTCCACTTACCAAGTGACCTTTTATAAAAATAGACCTCCTTGAATTGCCTTCTTTAGGCTGATTCACTGTGAGCCAGATGCTGAGGGAGGGGAGGGTCACCAGGTGAAATGACAAGTGGCAGGATTTCTTGAGATCCTTCCCAGTGAGGTTGGAGACCTGGAAATTACACGCAAGCCATTGACCTACGAGGGCCTGGCAGGGTTAGGCAGGCCCTCAGAAGAGAAAATCTCCAGGAAGGTGTTCTAATAGGGCTTTAAACAGAGAACAGTGTGAATATAAAACATTGAGAGAGGTCCCGAGAGGAATCAATGAGCCTTTTCAGATTTTTTTTGCTCATGTGACCCTCTTTTTGATTAGGGCAGGGATGTCACAAACAGGAAAGGGCAGTGTTGGCTTAGTAAAGCATGCCTCCCCCCGCTCACCCCCTGCCGCCATTCTTAATTGTTTTTTTGTTCGGTTTAAGAATTGGCATGTGGTTGTAAATACGGATCCATAACGTCTCCTTTGAATCCTTGGGGTCCAGATGTGGGCAGAATTTTTCGGAATCTAAAAAGGCAATATGCACACCCCACCCCATTTCTGCTGTGAAATGTGCTTGTTCACAACATGTGGGATAAGTCAGGGTTTCTTAACCTCAGCACTGCTGACGTTTGTGCCAGATAATTCCCTGTTATGGGGGCTGCCCTGTCCATCGTAGGCCGATTAGCAGCAACCCTGGCTTCTGCCTCCTGTTGGCAGTAGCAGCCCTCCATGGGGTCAGGCCAGATGTCTTGAGACATTACACTGTCCTGGAGGGAGTGCGGAGGGCCACATCGCCGCCGTAGAGAAGGACTGTGGTCCTTAAACTCTGAATAGCCCTGTAGCAGTTCAGGTCCAGTTTAATTTTCCCCTCCAGATGATTTTCCTGCAGCACTTAACCCCTTCCTCCAAAATAGCCTTTCGTCTCCAGAGTCCTTAGGCTTTGGAATTTCAGGGGAATGACTGTGGATTCCACCTAAAATGTTAGATGAGAGGTAAAACAAAGCTACCTTTATTTGTTCAAGTTATTTTTTTTAAGATTTCATTTATTGATTTGACAGGGAGAGAACACAAGCAAAGGGAATAGCAGGCAAAGGGAGAGGGAGAAGCAGACTCCCCACAAAGCAGGGATCCCCGTGGGGGGCCTCCATCCCAGGACCCTGAGATCATGACCTGAGTTGAAGGCAGACCCCTGATGGAATGAGCCCCCCAGGCGCCCCAGTTTCATTTTTTTTAAGACCAAAGTTCTAATCAAACCTTTCATGTTTTTAATTTATTATGAAAATCTGGTCCTTGTTTTTACTTCATTCATCATTCATTTATTCATTTATGTTTAAAGTAAACCCTGTGCCCAATGTGGGACAGCCCCGAGCTCAGGAGTTACCATGTTCTAGCAACTGAGCCGGCCGGGCGCCCTGTCTCCCCCTTGTTTTTACTTGAGGTGGCTTTTTCTGGAGCCAGTATTTCTTGGAAAAGATGGACTGCTTGTGTTGTTGACCCTTAAAAAATGGGGTTTGAACTGTGCTCATCCATTATATGTGGATTTTTTCCAGTTCAGTACTGTATACTGTGCTTTTTCCTTCTTGTGATTTTCTTAATACTGTCTTAGGCTTACCTGATTGTATAGATACAGTGTCTAACACACATTATGTGTGTTCATCAGCTGCTTCTGTTTTTGGTAAGGCCACCTGGTTAAGAGTCAAAAGTTAATGTAGATTTTGACTGCGTGGGGGTGCTGGTGCTCCCTGACCTCCCCCCTCCCCCCATGTTGTTCAAAGATCAATTGTATTTGGTTTTCGGAAACCAATTTCTCTTGAATTTGGGTCACTCACGGGTGCCCACCTCTCTGGACTGCAGCAGCCAGGCTGCCTATGCCTCAGTCCACCGCGTGGCATTGACTCTTCCAGCTGGAGGTCAAGTTCTAAGCCTGTTGCCTAATGCCGCCCCCCAGACATGCCTTCTAAGAGTCCCACTCTCTCTCGTTACAGATTCGCAGGCTGAGGATCGAGATAGAGAAGCTACAGTGGCTGCACCAGCAGGAGCTCTCGGAAATGAAACACAACCTAGGTGAGGCCCAGCGGGGTGGTCCGTATTGAGGATGGTTATGGGGTGTGAGCTTCTCTGTAGCTGTGGAAGCAGGTCCAGGTGTGGATTGAGTCTGAAGTAGGCTTGGGGATGTCCCACTGTTGAGGAGACCACAGAATCCTGGAGAGTCGAATCCCGGAGCAGGTGTGAGGGGGTGTTCTCTTTTCTCTGCAAGGTGCCAGCATCAGTAGCAAAACAGTACAGCAGCGGTCGTGAATTCTGACTTTGGGCCAGCAACGGTACTGAACTCTCTGTGAATTAACTTTGAATGTAATTCTCCCGGAAACCCTTCCGAGACAGGGCTGTTAGCCCATTTTCCAGGTGAAGCGAGTGAGGCACAGACACGCTGGGCAAGTTTGTTGGGAGTCCCACAGCTGGGATTCCAGTCTGGGCGCTGTAGCTCCAGACACTTCCTCCTACCTGTTGAGTACTGGGCATTTTAACAAAGTCTCAAACACCTCCTACCTACCCCACACTGCAGGGGAGGCTACTGTGTTGCTCCCTGGTTTAGACTGGGTGCTGTTGTGGCTTGCCATTCCGTGTCCATGTTGTTAACGGCTTTCCCCACAAAGGTAGAGGCATGTAGTGTCAGCGCCAACGTCCAGATGCTGGCAGCTGTCGCGTGTCCTGTGTTAGGGAGAGCACGCCCAGGTGTGCCCGCCTCCTCACAGGTGATGGATCCCGAAATCACGCATTGCAAATGCAAATCCTTATGAAGCCGCCCGGGAAGGACCCCTCCGCTCCTTAGGTTGTTCCCATGGAGGAAGTTGAGTTGGATGTTGTGGCTTCTTGTTTGTCTAATAAAGTCAAAGAATCTGTTTTTATGTAGAATCTCTACATTTAAAAAAAATTTTTTTTATTTTTTTGAGAGATCACAAGTAGGCAGAGCAGCAGGTGGGGCGGGGGAAGCAGGCTCCCCACTCAGCAGAGAGTCTGACGTGGGGCTCGATCCCAGGACCCTGGGATCATGACCTGAGCCGAAGGCAGCCACTTAACCAACTGAGCCACCCAGCTGTCCCCAGGGTCCTTGTTAAAGGCAGCGGCGAGCAGCACAGAGGCTGTGCCTGGCGCAAGTGGAAGGGGTTAATTTTCTTGTGTTTTTTAAAATTTTAATTAATAAGTTTTGAGAGCGCAAGATTTCACACGTATACCAGAGAGCCAGTTTGGGGAGGAGCAGAGGGAGACAGAGCGAGAATTCTGAGCAGACTCCCCGCCCAGCACGGAGCCTGATGGGAGGCTCATGACCTGAGCAGAAACCAAGTGTTGGACACTTACCCAACTGAGCCATCTAAGTTCTCCCATCTTGTCCTGGTGTGTTTAGAGGGCTGTGTGTGTTAACTTCAGGAAGATCATTTTAACGGTCGAGGGATCCTTTTCTGTTGGCGTGCAGGTCACTCCCAGGGGAATCGTGCAGGGGCTTCTTGTCTGAAGTGAAAGGGGGACGTGTCAGTAGACTGAGCGGTTCGATCGCTGATCAGCCGTAATGATCAGTCACGGGGCCCTGTGTGGGCGGTCTCATCCACCGCCCCTGCACACACTAAATAGAAAGTGTGTCCGAGATCCAGCGCCAGCTCTGCCCTTATGACCCGTGTGCCTCAGTTTCCTTATCTGTGAAAGGGGTATTGTAGTAGAGCTTGTCTCATAGGGTGAGTATGAAGGTGAAGTGAGTTGGTTCAGGTGGTCGGAACAACACCTGCACGTGCAGGCTGGGGGCTGTGTAGGTGTTTGGTCGATAGAAAAGCTCACACTGATGGTAAAACTCAAAGCGAGCTTCATGGATGCTGCCTCGAAGGTTTATTGGAGGTTTTCCCACAGCATCAGGGGGCGGGTTATCTGTGTGCCGGGGACCTGACTCTCACTGTGACATGCAGATCGGCGTGATGAGTGCTCATTCTGCGGGTGTAGATGCTGGGGCGTGGCCAGGCTAGGATTCTCGCTCGGGGAGGTGGGGGTCGCACAGCCAAGGCACCTCTGAGCCAGGACCCGCACTCTTTGTCTGTTGGAACCCATGTCCTGGGCTTCCTTTCTGATCTGGTATGAAAACCTCCCTGCCCTGGGCTGGGGGACCGCTGATGACACCAGTGTCCTCCTCCCTCCCCTGTCAGAGCTGACGATGGCGGAGATGCGGCAGAGCCTGGAGCAGGAGCGGGACCGGCTCATGGCCGAGGTGAAGAAGCAGCTGGAGCTGGAGAAGCAGCAGGCGGTGGACGAGACCAAGAAGAAGCAGTGGTGCGCCAACTGCAAGAAGGAGGCCATTTTCTATTGCTGCTGGAACACCAGCTATTGTGACTACCCCTGCCAGCAGGCCCACTGGCCCGAGCACATGAAGTCCTGTACCCAGTCAGGTATGGCCACGCGGGGTGTATCCTGGCCCCGGGGGTGGGTGGCGGTGGGTGGCGGTAGGTGTCCGGCTCCCCCGTGGCCCGCAGGTCTGCAAGCTGGGCGGCTTGCCAGTCTTATGCACACACATAGCCGACGCATGAGCTTTTGAACTTGGGGCCTCCTCGCTGTTTCTTGGCTGAGGGTAGCTTCATGGGAGGTGTCGTGGTTCTCAGTGGGGTGAATTTGGTCCCCACCCCGAGACGCTGGCAGTGACTGCAGACAGTTGTGGCCATCCTGACCGAGGCAGGTGCGACTGATATCCGAAGGGGAGAGGCCAGGAATGCCGCCAAGCTCCCTGCAATGCACAGGACAGGCCCCCCCTCCCCAACCCCCTGACGGTGAATGACCTGGCCCAGAATGGCAGATTGCACTAAGGTGGAGAAATCCTGCTTGCTTTATTTATTTATTTATTTATAAGAGATTTTTTCTTTATTTATTTGACACAGAGAGGGATCACAAATAGGCAGAGAGGCAGGCAGAAAGAGGGGGGAAGCAGGCTCCCTGATGAGCAGAGAGCCCGATGCGGGGCTCGATCCCAGGGACCCTGAGATCATGACCTGAGCCGAAGGCAGAAGCTTAACTCACTGAGCCACACAGCTGCCCCGAAATCCTGCTTTTATTTATTTATTTTTAATTTTTAAAATTTTATTATTATTACTATTATTTAATTTTTAATTTTTTTAAAGGTTTTTATTTATTTGAGAGAGAGAGATCACAAGTAGGCGGGGGGGGGGGGAAGCAGGCTCCCTGCTGAGCAGAGAGCCCGATGTAGGGCTCGATCCCAGGACCCTGAGACCATAACCTGAGCCGAAGGCAGAGGCCCAACCCAATGAACCACCCAGGCACCCCAGAAATTCTGCTTTTAAAGTAATACTGAGGGGCGCCTGGGTGGCTCAGTGGGTTAAAGCCTCTGCCTTCGGCTCAGGTCATGATCCCAGGGTCCTGGGATCAAGCCCCGCATCAGGCACTCTGCTCAGCAGCGAGCCTGCTTCCCCACTCTCACTCTGCCTGCCTCTCTGCCTACTTGTGATCTCTGTCAAATAAATAAATAAAATCTTAAAAAAGAAAAAAGTACTACTGGACTCATAGCTTTAAGTAAACCTAGATTCCCAATTCTCATGTGAAGGAAAGGGTATTGGTTTGGAACTAATCTTTGTCCTCTCTTTATAACAGAACAAGCAGACCTCAGGGTAGGAGCCTCCAGTAGGACACACTGTCTAGCTAGAGTTTATTAGTAATATTTTAGAAGTTAATTTTTATAGTTAGCTTTTATTTCTGACATATTAGCTTTATGTGGTTAGAATTAAAAGGCCCTTTTTTTTGAGCGTGAGCGCAAGCAGGGGAGAAGGAGTAGAGGGAGAGAATTTTAAAATCTTTTTTTATTAATTATTTTTATTAACATAGACTGTATTATTTGCCCCAGGGGTACAGGTCTGTGAATCATCAGTCTTACACACTTCCTAGCACTCACCATATCACATACCCTCCCCAATGTCCATAACCCAACCACCCTCTCCACCCCACCCCTCAGCAACCCTCAGTCTGTTTTGTAAGATTAAGAGTCTTTTATGGTTTGTCTCCCTCCCAATCCCATCTTGTTTGATTTTTTCCCTTCCCTACCCCCCTAACCCCCCACTCTGCTTCTCAAATTCCTCCTATCAGGGAGATCATATGATAATTGTCTTTCTCTGATGGACTTATTTCGCTCAGCATGATACCCTCTAGTTCCATCCACGTCGTTGCAACTGGCAAGATTTCATTTCTTTTGATGGCTGCATAGTATTCCATTGTGTAGTCATACTACATCTTCTTTATCCATTCATCTGTTGATGGACATCTAGGTTTTTTCCACAGCTTGACTATTGTGGACATTGCTACCATAAACAGAGAATCTTAAAATCTTAAGCAGGCTCTGCTTAGTGCAAAGCGCAATTTGGGGGTCAGTCTCACGACCCTGAGATCATGACCTGAGTTGAAATCAAGAGTTGGACACTTTTTTATTTCTTAATTTCTTTTTAAGGTTTTAGTTATTTGACAGAGAGAGAGAGACAGAACACAAGCAGAGAGAGCTAGAGAGGTAGAAGCAGGCTCCTTGCTGAGCAGGGAGCCCGACTCAGGGCTCGATCCCAGGACCCCGGGATCATGACCTGAGCTGAAGGTAAATGCTTAACTGACTGAGCCACCCAGGTGCTCCAAAAGCCTCCATTTCAAGAATTCATTTAATTAAATATTACATGATTATTAAGGTGGTGTTTCTGTTAGACCAGTAAACTTTTTGAAGGTGGCATGTGAATGCCCAGGATTAAGAAGCACTCCCAGGGCCAGGGGTTGGCAGACATTTCCTGTGAAGGCCCACAGAGTAAATATTTCTGGCTCTTTGGGCCATGTGGTTTGTTGTAGTTGCTCTGGTGTGCTGATTTGGGGAGACGGCGGTCCTAGACAATGTGTTGAGTGGTGGGCATGGCAGTGTTCCAATAAAACTTTATTCACAAAATTAAGTGGTGCTAGTATGGCCACTTCTACTCTAGACAGATGTTGTATTTTGTTAATTTTAAAAAGGCCGTATTGAATCATACATTGCTGGGTCCTTTTTACCTTTAGGGAGTTGTCTTCTTAATGGCTACTTTAAGTCTCTTCATACAGTGGCGTTAGATTCTCCTAAGCTCTGGAATGTATGTGTCTGATGATGACCCTTTTGTTGTTACTTTGACAAGATGCCCGTAATGTCCTTCAGTTTTCCTTCCTTTGTGGCATTATAATGTCCGTCTTTCTGAGCTTCTCTCAGATGCTCCCAGCTTCTGCCCTCTCCAGATACTCTCTGCCTTAGACACCGAGTTGTTTTTTTTTCTCGTGGACTTCCCCGCCTTGCTTTAGAAGGAAGCCAATCCAGGGGCTAGAATAGATGTGAAATGAGAAACTGCGGAACGAGTAAAGCTGGATCAGCCATAACAGGCTGCCCTCTGCTGATGGGCTTCACTGTTCTGCCACCATGCCTTTGCCTCCAGGATGACTTAATAAAACTTGAATTAATGAGCTGTTAAAAATGAGCGTATTTTCACACTAAGTCTGGAATTCAGCTTCTGGAAAACTCTGAAAAGCCCTTGGGTGGGGCTGCACCGAAGCTGCCTCTGGTCGGATGGTGGGTGGGTCAGAGTCCTTCTGGGCCTCCTGCAGAGTGGGGCTCCCTGCCGTTCTGGAAGCTCACCATGGCTTCTCTCTTCTTTACCCCCCGCAGCTACGGCTCCTCAGCAGGAAGCAGATGCCGAGGTGAACTCAGAGACACTAAACAAGCCATCGCAGGGGAGCTCTTCCAGCACTCAGGCCGCCCCAACGGAAACAGCCAGCACCTCGAAAGACAAGGAGGCGCCAGCCGAGAAAAGCAAGGATAGCGGGTCGGTGAGTAGCCACTCGCCTTGGGCCAGTGACACCAACACTTGGGGCCGTGCGGAGTCTGCGCACCGGTCCCCATGCCTGCCACCTCTGCAAGTCCCACGTGGTAGGAGGCTTGTCTGCAAGGCGGTGAAGGCAGGCAGGCTGCTGCTTGTGGGGGGAGGGGGCAGTCTTAGCTGCTTTTCACCAGTGGGCGTGTGGGCTGGGGCCGAGGGACGTGGAGCCCGAGTGGACATTCGTGTGACCTGGCAGCTGCTCTCCGGGGACTCTCACGGTTCACAACAGTGTTGTCCAGTAGAACCTTCTGCAGTGATGGGAGTGTTCTGTGTCTGCTCTACCCATCGTGGGATCCGCTAGCCACCTGGGGTGGCTGAGCATTTGCACCCTGGCTGGTGTAAGCAAAGACTCGCACTTTTCAGTTTTAATTGTAATTAACTGAAATATAAATAGTCACATCAGGCCGGTCGCTGCCATATTGGAGAGCGAAAGTTAGTTCCCAGTGTGTGTTGGATGTCACATGGATTGTATGCAAAAGTTACTTTTGGTGGCACCTTGATAATGTTTTTACATTTGTAGTATTATGTATTTATTTCGATGTGTATTAGGAAAAGATTAAGTCCTTATGCCATCCACCCAAACCCTTTGATTTCATTGATAATATTGCCTGGGAAGGGGTTAACGTGAAATGAATGGGAGCTGATAAGCCTTTTGAAGCAGTACACCTCCTTTTTAGACGTGGGCCAAACTCTGGAGGGTAGGTAGGTCAGTGAATGTTCTAGAAGCTAAGGTTGTAGAATTGAGGAAGGGCCACCCCGTTACTGTGTTCCAGCCTGTTCATTCTGGGAGACCGAGCACAGGTGTAGGGCCACCCCAGCTGACCTGGCCTCCCCTGCCTGAGCTCGCCAGGCAGAGGGCACACAGGTGCCTTGGGGGCAGTGATGAGCACCCCCATGGATCCCTCGGCTTCCCTGGGGGGGCTACATTGGCCCCCGTGCCTTGTGTCCATCTCTCTCTTTTTGTATTTTTAGACCCTCGACCTTTCTGGCTCCAGGGAGACGCCCTCCTCCATTCTCTTAGGCTCCAACCAAGGCTCTGGTATGTTGCCCCCTGGTGGGTGAACCGTGCTCTCACAATTCCTCCCGGGCAGAGGGGAAGCCATTTTCTCAGGGAAAACTTTAAGGGTTTATGGCAGTGGTTTTCCAACCACTGTGGATCCTTAGGGATCTTTGGGGGTGCCCTGGGCAGGTCGTTGGGGTGGGGGTGAGGGAATGGCCGGGCAAGGCAGCTTTTAGGCTCCTCTCCAAACTGATCAGTTGTTACTCTGGGTTTGCTTTATTTTTGGGGGGTTCCCCATAAAACTTGATTCAAAACGAGGGTTCTGTTGCTGACTTGGAGTGGGGTCAGGCAGTTCTTCTGCCCTCAGGAAAATGACCCCAGTGAGCGAAACCACCTGGAACTCTATTCCTGAGGTCTCACCTCCCGCACTGGGTGGGCGAGGGCAGGTGAGACTTTAGAGAAAAGAAAATTTTTAGGTGTTTGATCTTTCTGTAGATATCTTTCCTCTTGAGGAATAACCCAGTAGGCTCTTTTGGGGTATTTTCTGGGACTAAGTTTTTAGTTTTTTCTGTTCTGTGGGGTTTGAGCTGTCCTCCATTCTAGCCCGAAGGGTCACTTTTCCTGTCCCTTCCTAAACCAGTTTTGGGTGATTCCAGAGGGTTCGCAGAAGAAGGTGCCCCCTTTGAGGACAATTTGCTTTATTTAGCGTCCCTTAGCTCCAGGATGTTTCTGTCTGCTGGATGGTTCTCTTTAGCAGAAAATCACACGTTACTTCCTTTCTGTGTACTCAGTGCACTGAGGAGGTGATGGTCGTTGTTAGGGGCTGGGGAGTGGGATTCAGATTGAGGGAAGGGGGTGAAAGGGAGTGGCACAAGCCGATTTTAGGGAGAAGGTGAACTTGGGATTAAATAACATTGAACCTCCTGTTGAGAAGGTCATTCCCTGCTCCCTTCCCCCCAGTCCTCTGACTGAATCCCGAGAACACAGTTCAGTTTCGTGCTACGGTGCCTTTCACACCTCTGTGGTATTTGCTAGTTTCTCCTTTTAACAAAGACAGGGCAGACTTGGTATCTACCTCGACGTGCGTCCTACAGTGTGGTTTTCATTATGTTTATTTGTCGAGCTGCCTTCTGTCGGTGGCACGTATTGTTGATTTGCTGTTGGTGATGTAGGTAGTGACTTAGAATTCGTTGAAGTTTAAAGTGAGCCAAAAAGAAAAACACGGACTGGGCAGTATGTTAGGGTTACTGTGGCTGTGGGGGAATTGTGAAGGTGGTGTGGGAAGGGGCAGGGTGGGGGAGCATCGCTTCAGAAGGGGCCGCTGCTGGGGTTTTGAAACTGGGATGTGGGCTCAGTGCGCCACTGGGGACATTGGCTGCTGTCCGGAATCCGGTGCAGTGCAGAGGACTGCGTGTAGGAACATGGCTGGGGGACGGTCACATTCCATGTCTGAGGTGACGAGGTATTACCCAGCCCAGGGATTGGCCAACTCTCCCTAAAGGGTCAGCAAGTGGGTATTTTAGGCTTTGCGGGCCTGATGGTCTGTGTCAGATCTGTGCAGGTGGACATGGATAAGATGAGCGGTGCATGAGTTACCCGTGAGTGTGGCTGTGCTCCAAGAAAATCTGTATTAGAAAACTTAGGCATTGGGACACCTGGGTGGCTCAGTTGGTTAAGTGGCTGCCTTCGGCTCAGGTCATGATACCAGCGTCCTGGGATCAAGTCCCACATCGGGCTCCTTGCTCACCGGGGAGCCTGCTTCTCCCTCTGCCTCTGCCTGCCACTCTGTCTGCCTGTACTCGCTCTCTCTCTCTGATAAATAAATAAATCTTAAAAAAAAAAAAAAAGAATTTCTTTAAAAAAAAAAAAGAAAACTCAGGCGTTGGGGTGGATTTGGTCCTGGGGCATTGTTGGCGGACCCCTGACCTGAAGCACATGGCTGTCTCGAGTGGGAGGAAAGGAAGGTTCACGTTGGGGAGAGGAGGCCAGAAGCCCCAGGAGGTGCTGGTGATTTGGTACTGGGTGGGCGGGGGCAGAGAATAGGCAGAGAATTATCCGAGGAGTCTGGTGACAGGATGGTGGGAGGGGGTGGGAGGACAGGATCCCAAATTCACCGTGAGAGTGTAGGATGTAGGAGGAATAAGGCCGGCAGCTCCCGTCTTCCTAGAGCTGCAGAGGAAGTCAGGGGGGCGCTTAATTGATGCTTACGGAAGAGCGTGACACCGACAGACCTTAGCGCGTTTATTGCCAGCTTCTGGGAGAGACGGGACGGGACTATTTCCGTTAAGCAGGTGAGGGTGGTGAGGCCCTGAGAGGTGAAATCACATGCCCGAGTAACCCCGCGAGTGACGATCACAGCCAGGACTTCAGTCCAGTCCCCTCGGTGAAGTCACGGTGCTCTGAATGCTTAGGTTGGCCCGTGTGAAACTATGAGTCAAAAAGGGTCGAATGTGAGCAGTTTCGTCTAACCCAACTGCTAAGGCGCTGGTGTGTGGGGACGGTCAGGGCGGTGGATGTGGCCTCTCCCCTCCGCCCCCGCTTCCGGACCTACTCACTCTTTCCTTTCTTCACTTCCCTCTTTCCTTCCTCCTTCCCCAGCCTCGTTTCCATGGCTCCTCCAGCAGCACCCTTGCTCCCGTAACCCGGCCTCCCACACCTCCTGGTTTTCTCAATGTCTGTCTGGCAGAACCCCACGTTGACAAACCCCGGCCGTCTGTCTTTTTCTCGTCTGCACCCAAGCTTCAGAGTTCAGCCGGAGAAGCTTGTGCAGGAGGACACGCTAGTTTCACCACGCACACACCCCCACACCCCCACACCCCCTGCCTTGACCTCTAACCTCAGAAGCAGACGTTTCTATCAGCCTGCCCATCTGACCTGAGTCCTTGGGTAGCAGCCCCTGTTCCCGCTCTCCCTCCACCGTCACTGATGGCACGTGGCCTTCCCATCCCTTCAGAGGAGCACAGCAGGCACTGCCTTGCCTTCTAGGCCCCCAGCCTGTGAACCTTCCTACAGTGCGTTGGCCTTTGCCTCCCTGTCCTCTCATAGCAACTTTCAGTTGCTTCCTTCCCATGGCTGTTAGCTCTTTGTCTATTTTTATTATTTATTTATTTATTTAAGATTTTATTTATTTATTTGACAGACAGAGATCACAAGTAGGCAGAGAGGCAGGCAGAGTGAGAGGGGGAAGCAGGCTCCCCATGGAGCAAGGAGCCCAATGTGAGGCTCCATCCCAGGACCCCGGGATCATGACCTGAACCGAAGGCAGAGGCTTTAACCCACTGAGCCACCCAGGCGCCCCTATTTTTTATTTTTTTTAAAAGAAGATTTTTATTATTTGATAGAGAGGGAACACAAGAAGGGGAAGTGAGAGAGGGAGAAGCAGGCTTCTCGCTGAGCAGGGAGCCTGACGAGGGGCTCAATCCCAGGACCCTGAGTTCATGACCTGAGCTGAAGGCAGACTCTGAATGACTCAGCCACCCAGGTGTCCCCTGTCTATTTAGTTTTAAAGATTTATTTACTTGAGAGAAAGCATGCACATGAGTACGGGGAGGGGCAGGGGCAGGGGGAGAGAGTCCCCAGGCTGACTCCTTGTGGAGCGTGGAGCCCATCGTGAAGCTTGATCTCCCAACCCTACAATCATGACCTCAGCTGAAACCGAGTTGGGCGCCTAACCAACTGAGCCACCCAGGCACCCCCTTCTCCCATGGCATTTAAATAGCCTCCTGTACTTCTAGGTCCCTTCCTTGACACCCTGCGTCTCCCCCTAGAGCAGTGCTGCCCCCTAGAACTTTTTTTTTTTTTTTTAAGATTTATTTATTTATTTGACAGACAGAGATCACGAGGCAGAGAGGCAGGCAGAGAGAGGAAGGGAAGCAGGCTCCCTGCTGAGCAGAGAACCCGATGTGGGGCTCGATCCCAGGACCCTGGGATCACGACCTGAGCCGAAGGCAGAGGCTTTAACCCACTGAGCCACCCAGGCACGCCTCCCCCCCTCCCCCGAACATTCTTCAGTGATGGCCTTCTCCACCTATGCTGTCCTCTGGGAGCCGCTTGCACATCTGGCCGCTGGACCTTTGAATTGTGGCCGAGGTGACTGAGGAATAGAAGTTAACATTTTCTTTTACTTTGTTTAAATAGCATTATGTGGCTAGTGTCTACCACAGCCTGT
Organism: Mellivora capensis; assembly: GCA_004024625.1. Lineage (NCBI taxonomy): Eukaryota > Metazoa > Chordata > Mammalia > Carnivora > Mustelidae > Mellivora > Mellivora capensis. Next base: position 85,317 of record PISX010003773.1, on the reverse strand, counting down.
CTACAACCTGTCTCCGTCCCCAGCCCAGGTCGATGTCTGTCTAAGGCTTGTTCCAGCCTGTCTCTCTCGCTCTCTCACGTCCTGCTCTGCTCACGCCATGTGGTTTCTGTCTCGGTGCGGTCCCCATTGACCTCTGAGCCTTGAATCACGGTGGACGTTTTTAATTCTAAATGGCGTTTTGAGACTTTGTCTCACAAAGACGAGATTGGTCAGAGTCCCAGGATCCCCACAGCAGAAGGGATCTTCTTGGCAGGTCTTGCGTAAAGAAAGAGGTGCATCTGGGGAGACGCCCATGTTTAGGACGTGGGACGAGGCTGCACGGGAGGCATATTAGCAAGGGGGAGGTAGCGCCCCGGAGCTCACTGTCAGAGACTGGAGGAAGCAGAGTATTTTCAGGCAGGGTTGCTGCGGCATCCGGGAGCATTAGCGGGAGGGACACGAGCGGGAGGTGCCCAGAGGCCTGGTCAGGAAAACAGACTTCGCATCTTACCATTTTCCTCTATTTCTCACAAAACGCTTTGTGCTGGAGATCGTGCAAAAGCAGAAAGATGGGCTTGTTTGCTTCCCCTTCGAACTCCTTGTATTTTGCATTTAGCTTCTGCTGGCTTTTGCCATTGGGGGCGGTGGCCGCGTGGTGGAGTCTCGCAGAGGGGAGGGAGTGGGCTCTGAAGCCCTGGGGGCTCCTGAGCTCCGAGTGACTCCTGGTGCTGGGCAGGTGAGGAGGAGGTAGCTGGAGGAAGAATGCTCTTCCCTGCTGCTTGTCAAATTTCAATTTTGAGATTTTAAAGCAAAACATGCATATAATTAGAGAAAATAAAATTGTACAGAGAAGGACCGTTCCTAGGCCCAGTCCCCACTGATACTCCTGGTACTTACCTCCTTATGTACAAATACTATATTTCCTTGTCCGTTTGTTTCTGGATGTTAGTTTTCCACATTTCTTTTTGACTTCTAGCTTTAGAAGATGAGAGTTGGCCTCATCGATGAGCTCTCTTTTCCCCCTCCTCCCTGAGGACCTGTGTCACTGTTTACATGCTCTAGGGGTTCCCTGAGTCAGATACAATGTGCATTCTTTAGTTCTGGTTCTGTCAACTAGAGATGGAGTCTCTTGTCCCCTCCCTCGGTGGCTGCCCTCTGCTCTGCTGTGACCTCCCACCCTCAGTGCTGAGAACAGGTGCATCTGTCTGTGACCGTGGCTGGGTCCTCTCGCTGGCAGCTGGTGGCCGAGATAGAGACCTCGAGCCTGGGTTCCCTCCATCCCGAGCTTGCTGTTTCTGGCCGAGGAGGCACTTGGGCTGCCAGGATTACGTGCCCGCTTGGGCGCAGTTGTACCTTCTCCTGGAGTTTGTTTTCTCCTTTTGTCCTACCTTCAGTTCTTCCACACCAAGCTTTTCGCTGGACCCCATGACCCTCATGTCCTCGGAAAGCCCTTTCGTATCAACTGATTTTTGGCTCTTCGGTTTCAGAAGTAATTTTTTAGGGTCCCGTCATCGTGGATGTTGGTCCCTCGATACCTCGTCTGTAGCCCCTTCCTCAGTCCCGGCCAGGGCACCTTCCTCGCCCTCCCCGCCCGCCCCGCCCTCCGTCAGTGGAGAGGAGTTGTGATTCCCTTTCAGTAATCCTCTCCCTTGGGGGATGCTCTCCGCCTCAGTATGGTTCCGGCCCCTGTTTCCCTGGTGGAATTAGGCTGTGTGCAGAGCTGGTGGTTCTGAGAATTGTGCTTTGACATGCTTCCGAATTCGTGGTTCACAGAGTTGCTTTTCTGTCCTTGTGCACCTTATCCGCCCCTGTCACACCGCTGGTGGCCAGGGACCCTGTGTGCAGTACAGCGTGCACAGTGAATGGGCGCCAGTCCCCTGTGCGTGGCTCCGGTTGGAGAAGGGCGAGCTAAAAGAGCTCACGGAAAAAAAAAAAAAAAAAAAGAGAGAGAGCTCACGGTTCTGAGAACAGCGGGAAGCATCTTGATGAACACAAGGAGCCGGTGCTTGGGTTCGGGGCCCCGGAGCTCCCTGACGGTCTCCAGGGCCTGCTAATGCCCTGAGTGACACAGCCCGGCGGCCCGTGCTACCCGGCCCACAAGGGGAAGTGGAACCGTGTCCCCAGAGCTGCCAGGAATCGTTCCGGGCCCGCAGAAGCCTCGTGTTGCGTGCGTGTGTGTGTGTGTGTGTGTACACGCGCATTTCTCTTTGCAGGCGTGTCTTCTATTTTCAGATAGATGGGACTTGGTCTGCCTTCTTGCACTTCTTAGCTGTGCCTCGAGTGGCCACACAAAACCGCAGTAGGAAACGAGAGCCAGAGTGTATGGTTTGGCTTCTGGAAGGGCTTGTCCTTCCTGTTTTTTAGAAAGGGTCCTGGGTTAATGCTGATTCTCCCCTGCAGTGATCGGCCGTACCCACCATTGCCACGTGTGCCCTTAGCGTGAGGAGCGGGGTTCTGCAGAGACACGGGCCTGGCTGGCCTGGCTCTTTGGTGCAGGGGTCTGAGCCTGACCCCGTTGCCGTAGGGTTTTCCCACGTTGCCTGATGACCGGCTGCACTGCTCCCCGTAGACCTTCCCGTGGAACCATCCCGGGTGGGTGTCACAGACAGGGACGAATGCTAAGAGGAGGAGGCTTCAGGAGTGGCTTCAGGAGTCTTGTGACCCCAGTGCTGTCTCCCCGAATCCCCCTTCTTCTGGCGAGACTGATGCACGTGGTTAAAAAAAGTCCCTCCTGACTGAACACGTTACTTTTGGAGATTTTTGTCTTTCTCTTCATTACTGAAGCTTCCAAAACCAGAACGCATGACTAAACACACGCATTCCTTTTTACCAGGCGGTGAGAAGTGTCATCCCCCGGCTCTGATCTGGTCTCTTCCCCACTCATTCTCATTCTGTCTGAGCTTGACCGTTGGCTTCTTTCAATTAAAGATCATCCCACCTCAGGAAGTTTAAAATCAAAGTTCCGTCCCAGCCTCTCTGAACTTGGCAGACGATCCGGGGCATGACAGGGTCTTGGCGGTGTGCTGATGGCTCCCTCGCCGTCGGCCACGCCAGCCAAGCTGAGTTTTCCTGTGCGTCAGCTTCCAGGGGCCTCATTTGGCTCGTCCTTCAACTTCTCCTAGCTTCCTCGGCTACTGTTGAGCTCTCGTGGTACCCACGTCCTCGAAGCCGTCCTAGGTCTTATCTCTAGTTCTGTGTCCTTCGGTGACCCCTCAGCCTGGCCTTGCTGGGAGTCCATGGGTCTGTGTTTCTGGATGGACTTAGCCATTCCGGCCCTCGCTCCTTCTCCTTTGTGATCCTCTCCCTCTGGTGGTTTGGTTGTGGGTCTGTTTTTCAAGTTGTCTATAAATTGACGAAAGAAACTCTCCACTAAGAGGAGGAAGTAAATCAAATGCCAGATTTCAGTGCCACTTTGCAGCAGCCGAGCTGGGACGCAGAACTGTGCAGGGGGTCCTTGGTGTCGGTCCCCCATGTAATACAGGTTCACGGTTCCGGGTGCGGCATGAGACCTGCCCTCCGTGGCACTTGCGTACCTTCCTCCCCAGTCTTGATTGTCCACAACGTGACACCCTGCTGTTTCTCTGATCCGCTGTTGAATCCTAAAACGCTGAATTGTTCTACCTTTGTCTTCTGGAGACCCCCCCGCACCCCAACGTCGGGGAGCGGTCGGCGGCACTGGCTGCGGTGCCTGGGTGGGCGCGCGGGCAGAGCGGCGGCCCGCAGAGGAGGCCCGGGGCGGGGGCGGGTGTGCCTCAGGGCCGCTGGCGGGAATGCTCAACGTCGCCTTCTGTCGCTTTTCTTCCGCAGACCATTCCCGGAGCAGTAAGTCTAGTTGCTGGAGCAGCAGCGACGAAAAGCGAGGACCCGCACGCTCCGAGCACAACGCCAGCTCCAGTTCGAAGAGTCTCCTCCCGAAAGAGTCTCGGCTGGACACCTTCTGGGACTAGGGACAAGTCACGACACAAGCCACCCACACCATGGAGGAAAAAAAAACCAGACACCAGGGCAATAGGAAGCAGCAAAGAGACGTGAAATAGAGCAGCCACCTTCAGACTGGAGAGCGCCAGACACGCGGACTCGGCCTTCGCCCTTGGCACGGAGGGCGGCCTACACTACATAGCGTCCGGCATTAGCATCGACTAAGGACTGTTGGACCCACACGAAACCTATGCTTTAGGTGTAAATAATGTACAATTTGTGGATGTCCTTGAACCTAGAGTACCTTCCCCTTTTTATATTTGTATTGACTTTAACTTATAAAAAAAAAAAGGAAAAAGAACAACAATTAAAAAAAAAAATAAACCCAACAACGAAAAGAATGTTTGGACGTTGGAGGAAGGATGGTCGTTTGGCCCCTCTGTCACCACGGCATGGAGCCTGGGTCCTGGGATCGTGTGGCACACAGGCCCTCATCCGTGGGTGCCGCGGGGGGACACGAGCCATTGGCGTTCAGGCGTCTGTATGCAGCGCATGGGGACCAGGGGTTGGGCACAGGTCCTGTGCCATTGTGGGCACATCCCATTAAGCATCGGCCCTTTTCTGATACCATGTTCCTGTGTTACGCGATGCCAGCTCTCAGGACCGGAAGGGCACCTGGAGAAGCCAGTTTATTTTGTGTGGTTTCAATGATGGCTACTTCTAAAAGGGAAGAAAAAGGTCCTTGTTTCCAGAAGACGGAAACAAGCCCCATTCCGCTCTACCGCAGGAGAGGACTAAGAAAGCGTGAGGGTCATAAGCTCCGAAACAAAGAGAAATCTTTTCTTTGCTTTGTGGTTCCTTTTTAAACACACTCACACATACTTGGTAAGTGATGCCGTGCTTCTTGGAAGCGATCACTCAGAGGCCAGATGCACGCAGAGGACATTTGAGTCTGGGATGAAGAGCATGTATGTATTATTTATACGATGGAATTTTACGTTTTTATGTAAGCATGAAACAAAGGCAGTGTGAGAGAGAGCAAGACCTCGGCCGTGCTGTTACACTACGCATACTGTAGTACCATTTTGTATGTTGTGTAAAACAAAAAGCATTGAACAAAGCAAAAGGTGATGTATGTATATGAGAAAATTAATTGTACGATATCATTCCAGTACATTCTGTTGTACATTTTAGTCCTGTTTACTTTCTCTTCGTTGTTGATAAGAGGATGCAAACTGTGTACAGTTTCCAGCTAGTCCCCCATATTAGAGAAGAACGACACAGAGTATTAGAAGAAAAAGAGAGGAAGAACATTTGTGAATTGCAGTTGTCAAAAAAAAAAAATAGCCTAGCTGGCCTTATTTGTGAAGCATAATTGCTTTTAGCATATGGAAGTATTTTTTCACATTTTCTTTGTATAAAATTTGTATTAAACTTAAATATCTTTTTTGATGATGGTGTTTCTTTGTGACTGAGCCAGTGGACTCTCACCGTTATGCTCTTTTTGGGTTCTGCCCCTCCCCCGCCCCCTGGTTTTTTTCAGATTCTTCACCTTTTTTTAATTAAACTGTTTTTGGAAAAATGGCTCGGGCGTCCTCAAATTTGCAGTTTTCCATTGGGTCGGGATGGCCGTGTCAGGTCTGCACGACCCAGCACAGGAAGTCAAGGACATCTCCACAGGTGGTGAGCACATAATGGGGGCCCCCAGTGGGCACCTATCCTAGGAGGTCCTGTTCCTTGGAATCTGTTGGCCAGGGACACACCAACCGGAAGGGAAAATCCTGGTCCGTCTTCGCAAGACAGTGGGAGGGGGCGGGGGACAGTCTTCCCCGTGGCGAAGGTTGGGGCCTGAGCTTTCGGGAATGGCGTGGCCAGCATATGACCTCAATATGGCTTGGGTTCACCCTGGTCATTTGGCTTCTGTGGGTCACAAAATATTTTGATTTTTTTATCAATCATTTGAAAACGTAAATACTATATGCTCAGCTCATGGGCCTACAAAAGCAGAGGATGGGTTGGATTTGGGCCACAGGCCATTTACTGACCACTGCTGGGAAAGGAACAAAATGGTGATACTTTATTTTTTAATTAATTAATTTTTATTTATTTATGGTGCTAAAACCCAGGAATGAACCAAAAACAGGAATATTTTAAAATAACACCAAAGGGTGAAGGTGACTTCTCTCACTGGGACCCATGCTGGGGGTTTGACCTGAGACCTGAATGAAGAGCTGGCTGTGGGGACCTGGAGTGGGTGAGCCTCCTAGACTGGAACCAGCAGGTACAAAGGCCCTGGGGTACTCACTGTGAGCTTGACATGCTTGATGGCCTGTAGGGTGGCTGGTACGGCTGAGAGGGGTGGAAGTGGGGAGGACACTGCATGTAGGGTCAGAGGTCCCTGATATTCATGCGGAGGGTGGGGGCCACCTTGATGGGAGCCGCCAGGGGCTCTTGGAGAAACAGGCCCAAAGAAGTAACTAGCTCAAGGCCATAGAGCTGGTGAAATTCTAATTGGACTGCTACTGAATGCTTTTTCCAGCAAATAGGGCATCGTCTTTTTTTGGGTTAGAAATTTTTTGAGCTTCCTTCCTTTTTTTCTTTCTTTTTCTCCCCCCCCCCCTTTTTTTTTTAAGATTTTATTTATTTATTTGACAGAAAGAGAGCACAAGTAGGCAGGCAGAGAGGGGGAAGCAGGCTCCCTGGTGAGCAGAGAGCCCGATGCAGGGCTGGATCCCTGGGATCATGACCTGGGATCATGACCTGAGCCCAAGGCAGAGGTTTAACCCACTGAGCCACCCAGGTGCCCCTCAGCTTCCTTTCATTGGGCATGTATGTACCCCTTGCCGTCTCATTTGAAGAACACAGAAGGGCAGTGGACACAGCTCCGCCTTAGAGAGCGAGGCTAAGGTGGTAAGCAGGACCGCAGTATCCCGTTTCTTCAGCTCCAGCAAACCAGCCCCATCCGGCCCCAGGGCCCTTGCACTTGCTGTGCCCTTGGACTGGCACACCCTTCTGTGGCTGGCATCTTGGATTGTCTTTCAGGTGTCACCTCAGAAGCATCCACTCCCTGTCCCCCCAGTGACCTCTGTCCCAGCCTCTTACTAGTTTTCATATCCTTGAGCAAAGTTAATATATATTTATGACTTCCTCTTGTGTGTCCCAATCACAGGTGAGCTGTGTTGCCAGGGTTTGGAAGGATGCAGGGTTTCTGGGTGGGGCCGTGTTTGAGCAGGGGCAACCTCTGAGCCTTCCTCACTGTGAGGTTCCCAAGCACCCCGACCCTGCACCCAGGGGTCTCAGCTGCAGCCTCCTAGGGAAGGAAGCACCTGAGGAGGAAGTGGTAGACAAAGTGGTGGTTTTTTAAAAATGTTGGGTTTTACTATATATTTGACTAGGTCCGTGCCTCCCATTTGGAAAGACATGGGTGTGCTCCCAGCCCCCCTGGCTCTCTCTGGTCCCTCTCCTATGCACCCTTCAGTCTGTGCATTTATGGACACCTGTGGGGAGGCAGTTTTTTTCTCTTTTTGGAACATAACCGGCAGCATTTGACACACACCCTCCTGTCTTGCTGCCTTCTTTTAACATATTCTGAGGTCGGGGGCATTTCTCCAACACCTCTTCATTGCCCTGTGGGTCCGTCACCCTGGCTTGCAAGAAGACAGTGCTCGTCACAGCCCCCAGGAGTGGGTCCTCGGATAGTCCCCGAACACTGGCCATAGGGTTGGGGGTCCTGTGGGAGTCCTCCAAGGCTGCATCAGAGGGTCTGTGAGAAACCAGACAAGAAAGGGACAACTCCGAGCTTCCAGACAGGGTGCGGAGACTTCCTCGCTGGCCCTAGTCCCGGTCGAGTATTTTCAGATGCCTGAAGAGTCTGGATCCACGAACGAGAAGAGGGAGGACACAGAGGGGTCTGCTATGGTCATCGTTACATTTTAAGGATGGCCCGGCGCGGGGCAGGACCAGCTGGGGCTGCGGAGGACCGTAATGCGGTCGGGCACTCTCGCCACCTGGTGGCCCTCGCCTAGAACTGCAGGCCCAGAGCAGGAGCTGGACCACGGGGGACAGAGAGGTGGGCCAAAGCCGATCATTCAGGTGACAGCTGCTTACCGAGCACTCTGTCTGGACTAAGCACTGAAGACACAGTACTTACAAAACAGGTGCAGCCTCTGTCCTCATCTGACAGTCCCCACGGGAAGCAGTCAACTATGCAGATAACATGATCCTAGGTGGGACAGATAATGTTGAAGGTAAATAAAGCGGGGTGTGGAGGGGAGGTTGATGGTGTGTTTGGGGACAGCCTCTCAAAGGAGCTGGTGCCCGAGCAGAAACCTGAAGGAAGGGGTACCGAGCTGTGATGACCAGGGCATTGGTTATTCTCGGCGGAACATTAGAAGCACCTGGGAAGTGGTTTTTTTGTTTTGTTTTGTTTTGTTTTTGTTTTTGTTTTTTTTGGGTAATAACAAACAGGTAAAGGCTGAGACCTTACCTGCTCTTCCCAAATAACGACATCCCACTCTCCGGGCTGGGGTTTGGGCTTCTGTCCTTATAAAGTTTCTCAGGTGATCCTACTGGGCAGCCAGCGCCAAGAGCCATCAATCTGGGTGGAAGAATGTCCTGGGTGGAAGTACAAATGTAAGAGGCCTGAGGTGGGGACCGGGCATCTTCCAGGAAGAGAAGGAAGGCCCCTGAGGCCAGAGCGGAGGGATTCCAGGTGGGGGTGGGGCTGATGGGGTCAGAGGGAGAGAGGAAGAGGCTGGGTTCACACTGTGCTTCCAAAGCAGATGGCAAGCCTTGTAGGTGGTTTTCTTTTTTAACAGCTTAATTGAGATATAATTCACATACCATACAATCTACCCATTTGAAGTAATTCAGTGATTTGGGGTATATTACATTATTTTTTTTAAAAATTGTAGTAAAATATATAACAAAATTTGCCCTTTTAGCCATTTTCTTTAAAAAATTATTTGAGAGAGGGCACATGCACAAGTAGGGGAAGGAACAGAGAGGGAGAAGCAGACTCCCCATTGAACAAGAAGCCCCATGCCGGCGTTGATCCCAGGACCCCGAGATCATGACCCGAGGTGAAGGCAGTTGCTTCACGGACTGACCCACCCAGGCGCCCCCCTTTTAACCATTTTTAAGTGTAAAACTCAGTGGCATTAATCAGAGTTGTGTTTCACACATAGAAACGTTTTCCAAACTTTAGCTTTCATATCAGGGCACATCGGGACACCCCCACATTTTCTTTCTTTTTTTTTTTAAGATTTTATTTATTTATCTGACAGAGATTACAAGTAGGCAAGAGAGGCAGGCAGAGAGAGAGAGAGGAGGAAGCAGGCTCCCCGCGGAGCAGAGAGCCCGATGCGGGGCTCGATCCCAGGATCCTGGGATCATGACCTGAGCCGAAAGCAGAGGCTTTAACCCACTGAGCCACCCAGGCGGCCACCCCCACATTTTCTTTCATCCAGGGAAACAAAGGTCACCATATTCCTTCCACTGTCCCCGGTGTGGGCTGAGGGTTTTCCATGCTGTCATGTTTTGGTCTTCATAATGACCACACGGGGCAAGATGAGGGAAGTGACTTGCCCAAGGCGACACAACAGGTTAGTGCCAGAGTCAGGATTCAGACTGGACCCCCTGAGACTGCGACACCACGGTCAGTTTACGACATGACCTCCGGGGACCCTCTTTTCTGGACTCCCCACCACTGTCCACGTGGTGGGTACTGTTCTCTCTCTGAAGCTGGGAAACCGAGACTCGAGGCTTCCATGAAATTAAAGGGGGTCAGGGTTTTAGTTGCAAACAACACTCGGTAATCTGGCAGGAAAGGAATTCATTAACGGATATTGCGGGACTCACAGACCTCTGGGAGGGAGGGCGGGAGAAACTGGCTGGGCCGCGGATAATGTCCAAGTTACATCACAGGACCTACCCATCACGGCCACTGGGCTCAGACCCTGCAGCTCTCACCTGTCCGTCCTGCCTCCTTGCTAGATTGGATCCCACGCATCCGAATGCACGTTGCAGAATCCCATTGCTTTCCCGTGCGAGTGTACCTGGATGGGTCAAAACAGGTTGCTCTTGTTGTGTCCAGTTGAGTCTAAATAGCGCTTGGGGGGTACTTGATTGAGTCTCCAGCTGGGGATCTCTGATTGGTTAAATCTAGGTCCCATGCCTACGTCTTAACCGCAAGGAAGGCTGGAAAGGTGGGATTCAGGATGCTTCGGCTGCAGACGCCCAAGGTAGGAAACTGCCCAAACAAAAGGCCTTGGGTTGACAAAAACATTGACGGCGGCCCCTGCAGAACCTCCCAGAGTCTCTGTCAGCCGGGTCGGTTGTCGAGAGCAGAATTCACCCGGCCAGGTAAAGCGGAAGCGTGTAGTAAGCGAACCGGGCTGTAGTGGGGCCCGCGGCAAGTCGGCTGGGCTGGAACTACATTTCCCAGAATCCTTTTCCCCCGAATGGTGCCGAGTTAGAACTGACCCACGCGGGACTCAGGTGCGATTTTGAAGGCCGAAGGGAAGCGGCAGCTTGTTCTCTTGCAAGGCTGCTGTGGCTGGGGCAGCCGCAGACGTGCCCTCAGACTCCAGCTTGTCCTTGCGGGCTTCTGTGCCACACGCGGGTCTTGTTTCTGACTCCTGGACACCAGCAGCTGGCCCGCCCCTGGGTGCTTGGCTGCAGAGGCCAAGGTTCCTCGTCGATTCTGGCGCCTCTGCAGACTCACTCTGGTGGCTGGACATGCCCCACGGCTTCTGTTTGCCCCATTGGTGACTCTGGGCGCCGCTTTTCCAGCTCCTCTGACCCCCGTAGAAGACCTAAGTCCCATAATACGTATCTCACCCCTAACTCATGCGCCAAATCTGGGTGCTTCCCTGATTGGATCTGCTACAGGATGCGTGTTCTCAGACTCAGGAGGGGGCTGAGGCAGCCTCATGGCGGGGCGGGGCGGGCGCGGGCGCGGGGTGCTGCTCCTCTAGGATGAGGAGGCCGCGCTGTTGATCTGTGGCAGCTGCACCAGCTCCCGGGGCCTGCCCCGCACAGCATTGCTCTCGTCTCCACCTGCAGGCGGATGCCCCGTGTGCAGCCCGCTTTCTCCCCTACTTAGTTCAGTACCAAATAGGGGTCTCTTGAGAACGTAGCCGATTTGTGGGCCCTCAGTGCTCCAGACCCCTGGCTGAGAAGGGTTTCCAGCTTTTCCGCCTCTCCATTGAGGAAAGCACAGCCCAAGGAGGGGCAATGGTTGAATCTGAACAAGTCATTTCTCGCCCAGAGTTGTGGCTGGGGATCAAACCCTTGGCTTTGCCATCTGGCCCAGGGCTCTATCTGCCCCAGGCTCTATTGAAGGCATGATATTTATGGAAAACCATTGCCTCTCTGGCCCAGGAGATAATCGAAGGCCAGGTCAGCTGGGCTGTAGACAGCTTAAGACAACTGGTACTGACCTCGGTTCACTTTGGTGATCTGCAGGCGAAGGCTACTTCATTTCTGTAGCATCTTTTACATTCCAGGCAATTTATGTGCACTGAATCCTAATAACCTGCACTTGGCAGCTGAGGACACCAGACCCAGAGAGGTTGAGGAAGCCGTCTGAGGTCACACAGCTAGTTAGCGGCAGAAACGACTTGAACCCAGTCTGATGACGCAATAGGATGTCTGCTCTTAACCTTTACGTTTGTCATCATTTGAAAAGCTTTTGTATAAAAGGTACTTCCTCCCTCCCTCCCTTATTAGGCACCTATTCTTGGCTGGGCAGTTTCAGGTTCTGGGGACACAGCTGTGGACAAAGAGATGTAGCTACGAGGTACTGGTAAGGTGGGAGTCGCCAGCTCTGCTCCCAGGACCAGGTGGGGAACAGAAACTAGTGAGACAGGTTGGGGGAGAGTGGACACAGAAGTGTATTTTTTTAATATCAAACATGTTAGAATAGACTCATGCCTCTATTTTCTTCTTGAAACCTGTAGTTCTCTTAGTTTAGTTTTTATTTTCCTTCCGCTTTTGATAGAAAAACGTGTTTTCTGTGGAAAAACCAGCTGCCATGTGAGATGGTAGGTGGTGTGTCAGGGAGGTGACAGGGCGTGGCGGGGATGGTGGCATTTGGCGAGGTTGGAGCAGTGACAGCAGGAGCTTCGGAGTGTCCTAGCTCATTGTGTGTACCTGCAGGCCCAGTGTTGCCCTATCCTCGGCTTTGTTTTTGGAGAGAAGTTGGAAGAGTGGATTTTGAGTTAAATCTCTCAAGTTTTATTATTTTTTTATTTTTTAAAAGATTTTATTTATTTATTTGACAGAGAGCACAAGTAGGCAGAGGCGGGCAGAGAGAGAGGGGGGGAAGCAGACTCCCCGCCGAGCAGGGAGCCTGATGTGGGGCTCAATCCCAGGACCCTGAGATCATGACCTGAGCCGAAGGCAGAGGCTTAACCCACTGAGCCACCCAGGCGCCCCAAATCTCTCAAGTTTTGAATAGTTGGGTCAACGTTTGAGTGCGTAAATGTGAACAACAATGAAATGTCTCTGTGGGCCCAGTCTGGACTGTGAGCCACCAGTTGGCAACCTTGGGCCGAAAAACAGTCATTTGGCAAGGATTCTGGGTTGGGGTCCAGCTTGGCCACATTCCAGCTGGAAGGTCAAGGGCACGCCACAACACCCCTCTGGGCCTCCATTTCCCCCTCTGTAAAATGGGGCTTGTGAACACCGCAGTTAATTGGAAGATGGACACACTGTTGGCCGAACCTTGTTCTAAACTAGCATCTTCCAAACACCAGGTATGAGTGAAACTCTTGTAATAGATTGTGACCTGCACCATTTGAAATATAATAGAGCAGGGACGCCTGGGTGGCTCAGTTGGTTAAGCGGCTGCCTTTGGCTCAGGTCATGATCCCAGCGTCCTGGGATCCAGTCCCACATCGGGCTCCTTGCTCGGCAGGGAGCCTGCTTCTCCCTCTGCCTCTGCCTGCCACTCTGTCTGCCTGTGCTTGCTCTCTCTCCCCCTCTCTTTCTGACAAATAAATAAATAAAATCTTAAAAAAAAAAAGAAATATAATAGAGCAGATGGCATAGACGAGGATGCGTCACAGTGAGATGGGGGAGGCATTGCTTGGTGAAGCCTGTTTCAGACATAGAGAACATACACACATGCGTGTGTACATACACAGGTGCGTGTTCTCGGTTTGATGTAATCAGCACTGCTCACTGTGGATTGCAGTCAGAAAAATCTGGAAGCCGCCATTCTAAATACTGGTCCTATCTGCACCGTTCAGTGCTGTGAGCAATCCGTGAGGTTGGTTCTATTGTTGCCCCCATGTTAGAGCTGAAAAGTGAGATTCGGAGAGTAACAGGAAGAGCCGGGATTTAACCCAAGGTCCCCTGCCTGATCACTGTGCCATGCTTCCTCTCCCATGGGGGTGACCTGACCTAATGTGGGTCAAGGGCTTATCGTGGTGCCTGGGACATAGCAGGTGCTTAGTGTTAGAAGCTGGGCTTGTGTTTGCAGCTTCTCATTCAACCACGGCAGGTGGCCATTGGGGATCTAAGGGGGGAGACAGAAGAGGCCCAGAACTTTGCTGACTCTGCTACCCGTGGAGAGGGCTGATGTCTGCAGGGGCGTCTCATCTACAGCCAGAGCTTACCGGCTACTCATTTGGGGCCAGGTACTTCATGCTGAATTTTATAATGCTCTCTGAATCCTTTCAAGGGCAGCCTTGCATTGTTTCCAGGCCCAGCTTAGGGTGGCACTGGAGGGCGGCTGGGCCCAGCTGCGGGGTCGCACTGTCCTCTGGTGGTCACCAGTGGAATAGCTTTTCCCGGAGCGGAGCGAGCATCCACAGCGGTGGAAAGCACCATGGGGAGATTGACTGGTCAGAGATCAGGACAGTGATGGAATGTGGGTAGAGGCTGGGAGACGCTGTGAAGGAGCCTTTTGGGGGTTCCTAGAAAGCTCTTCCATCTTGATCTGGGCAGTGGTTACCCAAGTGTGATCCTAGGTAAAAATACATCAAGGTGCATGCTTGAGCTTTGGGCAGGAAACTCTCTATTGGTTAGAAAATGAAATTTAAATTTATTTAAGTTCACAGGGAATTCCAGTTGTTTTTGACTGGACACCCTACTTCTGTCCTTCTCCCTCCAAACCACTGTCCCCACAGTAGCCATTTTAAAAAATGCCAATCAGATCATGCCAGTCTCCTGCTTAAAACCCTCTTGCGTGTCCTCATTGGATTTAGAATTAAATCCCAACCCCAGTAAAATCCCAAACTGGTGACCAAAAGGATCCGACCACATCTGCCTGGGCCTTACCCTCTGACCCCTTGACCTGTGACCTCATCTCCAGTCTTCCCAGGTTTCCCTTCTTTCCCTCCAGCTTGAAAGCTTTGTTTGCCCACAAGTTCTGTACTTCCTTCTTTCCCCCTGGAGTGCTTGCCCTGGATTTTCCCACCAGCCAGCTCTGAGCTCAGGTGCCACCTGCTCAGAGGGGGGCAGGCTGTCCACAGCATCCCCACACTGTTCCGGTTACTCTGGGCCTCATCACCCTAATGCTCCCTTCTGGACTCCAGCCAGTGTCTGAGAGGACAGCAGCCCCATCATTGACCCAGCACCGCCACGTGTATACTCGGGAAGTCACAATCTCAACCAACAAAAAGACCCTCAGTGTTTATCTGCTGGACAAGAGGCTGCTTTTTGGATCCTGAATATTTCATTGGACAGATCCTGGGATCTCCTTCAAAAAGATGTTCTTAGGTTCTCCCCCTCCCCCTTTTAGGGTAGGCTCTGGACCCAGAGTGGAGCCCAGTGAGGGCCTTGAACTCCCGAACCTGAGATCAAGACCTGGGCTGAGATCAAGAGTTGGATGCTTAAACTTCCGAGCCACCCAGGCTCCCCTCAGGCCAGCTTTTGCAAATTGGCTGGCTTAGGCCTCCAAGATCCCCCTTTCTCCTCCCTGTGAGGGTCCCCCGGCTGCTGCTCTGCTGCCTTCAAGGTGGTTCTTGGAAGGGGAGTTGGGTTGTGGCACAAGCCTGTGCGTGGGGAGCTGGGGTGCGAGTGCTGGGGTTGGGCTTGTGGTCACTGGCGCTCTGCTGTTCCTCCTGCAGGACAAGGCGGGGAGTGGGAAAGTCTGTGGCTCACGGTCAGTTTGCCTGCTTGTGTCCTCTGCCCTCTGTGGGGAAGTCCGCTCCATGGAGCGGGGCGGGAATGCCTTGGTCTGTTTTCACGTCCATGGCCACGGGCCGAGTAGAGCACCTGGTGAATGGTAGACCCCGGCTTCCTCTGGTGGCAGGATGAACGGCTAGCACCGTGGCTCTGAAATGGGATAGGGCTTTATCAGGCGTCCCTGGCTCTGACCTCGGAGACAACCACTGCCCCAATTTTGGTGACGGTGGCTTGGCAGAGACCATGCTTGCTGGGATGGGCAACAAGGAGGCTGCCTGATTCACAGACCCACTATCCTTAGCCTCCCACTCGCACCCAGAGTCCCACAGAAAAGGGCTAGTGTTGCCACTTGGGGGAAACTGGCTAGATATGAGCCACCTACAGCAACCAGCTGTGACCGAGAAATCTCTAGAACTGACATCTGATCTTCAAGACGTTCTTACGGTAGCCTACTCTCAGCATTCAGTATATAAGGAAGGCACGCTCCCACTTATGCCCACATGTCTCATAGCTCCCGTGGGTCACCGTTTTCATTAGTTTCGTGTATCTTCTTCCAAAGTCTCTTTTTGCAGAAGGATCCTACAGGTTTTACTTTTTTCTCCATTTTTATACAAAAGGTGGCTTGTGACACAGGCTGTTCTGAAACTGCCCTTTTTCACTTAGTGATGTGTTTAGGCAACCTTCCCAGACTGATACGTAGGGAAGAGCCTTGTTCTTTTTTATGGTTGCATAGTATTCCACCCCGTGCCCGTGCTGTCCTTTAACCCGCGCACCACTGATGGGTGTTTAGGTGGTTTTCATTCTTTGCTATTACAGACAATGTTGTAGAAAATAAATCTGTATGGAGTTTTCACACCCACATGAATATATCTATAGATCAGTTCTCAGAAGTGGAATTGCTGGATACCATTTACAAATTGGGTAAACACTGCCAACTTCCCCTTTTGGGGAGTTGTGCCAGTTTCAGCTTCTGCCAGCAATCTGCGAGGGGCCCCACAGCTCCGCTGGTACTAGGAGTCCCAGAACTTTCATATTTTTGCCAATGTGATGTGGAAAGTGGTATCTCAGTGACCATCTTTTTATAAGTTTAAAAAGCAGTTTTATTTTTTTAAAGATTTTATTTTACACCCATTGTGGGGCTTGAACTCACATCCTTGAGATCGAGAGTTGCATGCTTCACAGACTGAGCCAGCCAGGTGCCCCAAGTAGTAGTTTTTTTGTTTTTTGGAAAAAATGTAGGGCACCCCCGGCTGGCTCAGTTGGTGAGGCGGGTGACTCTTGATCTCAGGGCTGTGGATTGGAGCCCCACATTGGATGGAGAGATTACTTATAAAATAAAATCTCTCTCTCTCTCTCTTTTTTTTTTTTTTGAGATTTTATTTGTTAGAGGGAGCACAAGCAGGGGGAGAGGCAGCCAGAGGAAGAAGCAGGCTCCTTGGATGCAGGACTCGATCCCAGGACCCTGGGATCCTGAGCTGAAGGCAGATGCTTAACCAACTGAGCCACCCAGGCATCCCTAAAAAATAAAATATTTTTTTCTTTTTAATGATTTATTTATTTATTTATTTATTTATTTATTTATTTATTTGATCGACAGAGATCACAAGTAGGCAGAGAGGCAGGCAGAGAGAGAGGGGGAAGCAGGCTCCCTGCTGAGCAGAGAGCCCGATGCAGGGCTTGGTCCCAGGACCCTGAGATCATGACCTGAGCCGAAGGCAGAGGCTTAACCCACTGAACCACCCAGGTGCCCCCAAGGTCTTTTTTTTTTTTTTTTTAAAGATTTATTTATTTGACAGAGAGATAAAGAGCACAAGTAGGCAGAGTGGCAGGCAGAGGGGGAGGGAGAAACACGTTCTCTGCCGAGCAGGGAGTCTGACATGGGGGTTGATTCCAGGACTCTGGGATCATGACCTGAGCCGAAGGCAGATGCTTAACTGACTGAGCCACCCAGGCGCCCCTCTAAAAAATAAAATCTTAAAAAAAAAATAAAATGTTTGTTTTGTAGCCTTCAGGCAATTTATTAAAAAAATTTTTTTAGGGGCACCTGGGTGTTTGGGCTCCCTGCTCAGTAGGAACCTGCCTCTCCCTCTCCTGTTCCTCCTGCTTGTGCTGTCTTTCTCTCTGTCAAATGAATGGATAAAATCTTTAAGAAATTTTTTTCTAGACTTTTTAAAAAGTAATCTCTTGGGGCTTGAACCCATAACCCCAAGATCCAGAGTCACATCATGCTTCCTGACTGAGCCAGCCAGACACCGCTAGCCTCCAAGTGTTTAATTAATTAATTTATTTATTAAAAGATTTGTTTATTTGACAGAGAGAGACTCAGCGAGAGGGGGAACACAAGCAAGGGGAGTGGGAGAGGGAGAAGCAGGCTCCCCGCTGAGCAGAGAGCCTGATGCAGGGCTGAAGCCCAGGACCCCGAGATCGTGACCTGAACCGAAGGCAGACGCTTAACCACCGAGCCACCCAGGCACCCCTGCCAGTGCATTTTAGATGCTTGAGTAATATCTGGTGACAGATACCCAGCTCCAGGTGTTGGTAATATGAATGACTGATATTCTGAGTAGAAATCTGAGCCTGTGAGATGTAACACCACTACTAATAACACTATTACATGCTATATAAGTTGGGATGCTTTTGGTTACAAGTAACTAAGGAAGAACCAACTCAAAATATTTGTACCACAAGGACTTTTGTTAACTCACATAATAGATATAACCTGACTTTCCAAAAACAGTTGTCCTTTTAAGAATTAGTGCTGTATCAATGGAAATCTTCTACTCTAAGTATATGCCTATAAATGAAACCACACTGAAGTGTCCAAGGATAGAGAGAAAGAGACTGAGTTAAATAATTTAAAGCCATGTCTTGAATTCTGCATTTGGGATGGGGGTGTCTGAGGTCTCATATCCCTAAACTTTTCAGTCAAGTAAGCCAAAGAATTCTGTTGTTTGGCTTATGCCTCCTCTGTTGTGTCTCTGTCCTTTGCAAGGGAAAGAAATCCAAATGGTTGCTCTCTGATTTCTATAAGTACCGCGCGCTAACCGATTGCGCCACTGGAGCTCCATGCTCTCTGATTTCTAAAGCCCTTGGACAGGCAGACCCAGAGGTTGACCTGAGGACTTCCTTGGGTCTCTGTCTGGGCTGGTCAGGAAGTTCTCAAGTCATGCTCAGACTTCTGGGAGGGCAAGGGCTTTTGCCTGTGAGCACTGAATAGTGTAGTTCCTCTACTTCTGAAATGTTCTCAAGAGATGCAAGATGCTCCTGGGGAAACAGTGATGATTAAGCAGCCTGGGGCCAGTGAATCTTAGCTATCCACCATCCATCCATCCATCCATCCATCCTCCCACCCCCATCCATAACCCATCTGCCGTCCATCTGTCTGACCGTCTGTCTATCCATCCATCCATCATCCATCCATCCGTCAGCCCTCAGTGCTGTATCTGTGTCAGACTGTGATGGGGACTGACTATACAGAATGAGGAAGACCCCATCCTTGACCACTGGGCGTTCTAGGTCCTCTAGAATTCAGGCAAAAACACTTACCTTACAGACTGTGAAATCCTAGCTTCCGTCAAAACCAGCATGGGACATTTAGTCCTCACAACCCAACAGTGGTTGACAACCTGGGTAGTTAATTTCAGGATTAAGGGGCGAGTCTGTCTGTTTCACCCAAACTCCTCCCTGTGGATGGCCGGATGTCTGTTAGTGCCTCTAATGGAAGCCTCAAGCGTGGTCATAAAGTAGGGACACCCTAGCCCACTTCAAAATGTAAACGTGGTTTTATTTAATGCCTTTTATCTGTCACAAAGTACCGCCTCCTCCCCAGGGTCCCCTCTTCCTAGAAAACAAGACGGCAGCATAAGGCACGTGCACTGTCCACATGACGTCAGCTTAGGTCTTTAAAAACAAAAATAAGCAACAGTCTCCCCATCAGCCCCGAATCGCCTCCCTCACCAATTGTTCAAAGAATGATTGTCCCCCCAGAGCACAACTTGGAGCAGAGAGTACGTAAATGCCAACTGCACCAGCCCTCATGCCAGGTTAGAAAACCAAACCAAACCAACGACTAAGAAAACCGACAACACAGGTACAAGAGCGTAATACCGGAGTAATGAGATTAGTCCATAAATTAAAAAGAAAAACAAAACAGAACCAAAAAACCCCAGGCCTGTCCCCTCCTCATTGCCGGCCCTCCCCCAAATCAGCAATTCCTCGCTTTTGTTCTGTGGGTCTTGTAGGAAGGCCTGGTCTCCGAGCCTGTCCTCTTCTCCAAAGTTAAATGTTCCAGCGCCACTGTGGGCTTCCCGGCATCTCCGGACCCGCGCTCGGACTACAGGGACAGCCGCTGAGCTGGTCACCAGGCACGTCCTCTCGGCCGCAGGGGCCCTGCCTGGCGTCCGGCATCTGGCGGGGAGGCGGGGACGGCGAGGGCGTGGGCGGGGGCGTGGGATGCGCCCGTGATGGCAGGTGGCGAGGCGGCGGCTCCGCTATAAATACTCCAGCTCCAGGGCGTGTCGCAGCGCCTCCAGGTCCGCGTGGCAGGATATCCGCCAGAAGGGCATGTTGTGCTGCAACACAGAACACCAGCCGCCGGGTTAGGGCCCCGCGCCGTGCCCCCCGCAGCGCCCCCGCCCAGGGCCAGAGCCCGAATCCCCGCAGGCTGTGGGTCCTGCGGACGTTTCCTGGACCACGGGGCACCGCCCACACGCCCTTCACTGGCCAGTGGCCCCCCTCGGAGCCCGGGCAGCCCGGCTCATCCCAAGCAGCCTGGCACACGGTGGACCCTTTCCCCATCTTTGGGAAGGTCTTAGGGCACAGGTGGCACGCTGACCCGGGAGGGAATCCGGCTGTGAGACGGCCGTTCCTTCTTAAAAAGTTGTCCTGGATCCTGCCACCTGGAGAAGAAAGTCTCAGCTGGGTGCTCCTGCGGCTTGCACCTGTCCCTGCCATTTGCTGGTCTCCCAATGGTGGGAGCCGGTCCCAGCCCACGCTGCGCAGGCAGGCGCGGCGGACGGGGCAGGGGTTGGTCTTCCTGCCCGGGCACTGGGCATCCTATTTGCCGCCCACAGCGGTTGTGGCTCTTCCCGGCACCTGGCACGTTGGCTCAGGGCGGCTACTATGATTATGTCCAGGCACACGAGGTCGCAAGGGTGAGGAACATGGTCGCACGAGCGCGTGTGCCTGTGTGCAGGGCTGGGGGTGGGGAGAGGCTAGCTAGTGAGTCCCTCAGTGTCACAATGCAGGGTTTGGATCCCACGGTGTCAGCCTGTGCCACCCAGCGACTCAGATAATAGTGTCTTACGGCCACTGTTCCAGAGCCAGACCCTGGGCTAGTGCTTTGTTTCCTAGCTCACGGACCTGCCGAGACAAAAACACGAGCACTTTTTCCAAGTGGGCATGAGAGTGAGAAAGAAGAGAATTGATCTAACCAGAGTTAAATTGCCGCACGCCAGAACGAACTGCCCTCACAGTCACGGTCATCCCACAGTCCTTAACGTTGGGCGTGCATGTTCTGGGCCACACACATGACCTCGTTTAACCTGGTCATGAGTGCTCACGGAGGCACTCTGTCTTATCTCATGGGTGAGGACACTGAGCCACAGAGAGGTCATGTCAGGCTCCCGAGAAGACAGCTAACTGCATTTTTATCATTGGAAAATTTAATCACTGGGTAAAGTTCTTGCTTGCTGCCCAATACCTCTTTCTCTTCTTTCTTGCTTCCATAACTTGGAATTTGGCAGCTCTGTGCCCACACCTAGGGGATGAGCTATACTTGTCTAAGCAAGCTGTGACAACCCCAGCCTTGTTTGCCAGGGGCTTGTCCTGTTCCCCCAACCTTTTTTCTTTTTTTAAAGATTTTGTTTATTTGGAGAGAGAGAGATGGAGGGAGAGAATGAGTGAGGGGCAGAGGGAGAAGCAGACTCCCCACTGAGCAGGGAGCCTGATGTGGGGCTCGATCCTAGGACCCAGAGAACATGACCTGAGCTGAAGGCAGATGCTTAACTGAATGAGCCACCCAGGTGCCCCAGTCCTGTATCCCTCTTGACTTGGGATCCACCGAAGCCAGTGAGGAAGGTGGGGAGGGGCTTCTGGGAAAGATTTTCCTCTAGGATTAAAGGGAGGCACCTGAGGAGAGAACTGCTTCCTCCTTACTTTCCCTTCCTATTTGGATGCTGTCACGTTACCATGTGATGCCTGGACCTGTGGTAGCCATTTTGAGGTCACGAGACAACAAATCAGAAAATGCCGAAGATGGTTAGAAAGGTAGAGTGAAATGATAGAAAGTGATGCTTGGTGAATTTCTGACCCACAGCAACAACCTAGGGTACAACTGTTTTGAATCTTACTGGGTAGCAAGTGTTTAACTCACCATTACATAGGCTTTTGGCTACCCACAGCTAAAAGATACTGAGCCTCCACAAGACAGTCATTGGCCTTAAATTATTTACTGAGATGGTGCTTGATGAACATTTGGACGCCTGCCCTGTGAGGTGCCGTGTCCATAAAGCAACTATACAGGCGTCCTTTTGGCTCCCAGAGCACATCAAGTCCTTTTCTGCCTCTGGGAGCTCTGCACTCATCTGTCTGCCAACTCTTTATATCATTGTTTATCTTCACCTTTCTGCTCTGTGGTAGGCAGAAGAATAACCCCTAAAGATGTCCAACGGATCCCTAGAAACTGTGAATAAAGGAATTTGGTGGCTGTGATTAAATGAGGGATCTTGAGATGGGGAGATGACCCAGAGGGCAGGGACTGTGTCTGAAGGTCCCCTGCCATGTGCTCGGGGTGGGGGCCTCCTGCACAGCTGGCATGCACACACCAGGTCCCCACTGGAGTCACAGAGAAGAAATCCACAGGTACGAAATGAACAGGGTGGTTTTGTGTTGTGGTGAGCACTATGAAGGCAACAGAACAGGGAGGCAGGGCAGAAAGCAGCTGGGGGAGGGTGACTATTCTGATAGTTGGGGTCTGGGAAGGCCTTTCTAGGGGGTGACAGTTAAGCAGGCCGCAGAAGGCAAGAAGGAGGTATAAACCTTGGGGGGAGGTAATGGAGGCAGAAGACAAATCAAGTGCAAAGGCCCTGAAGACAGCTTGAACTTGGAATGTCATGTTCACTGCAGCATAGCATGGTTCCTGGCACATAGTAGGTGCTCAAGAAACACACAGGGAAGGAATGAAGAGGAAGGCGGGGGGACGAGAAGGAAGATAGGCTTCTCAAAGTTCTCAACGAACATATCTTTGTCTCTTTCGCTCAAAAGAAGCCGCCTACTAGCCATCACGGGCAACAGATGCCATTTCTTTAATGCCTCCCAGCTCCCTCCCTCCCTCCTCACCCAGCCAAACCTTCCTTTCCCTGCAAAGATGGATTTTGGTTCCTGCCTGGCCAATCCTGTCCCCCTTTAAAGAGTATAATTCATTTTTCTGGGAGGAAATGAGCAAAGGTGGAAGAGAACCTCCACCCCTGGCCTAGAGCACAGGTGGATTTATCACTTGCGGAGAGGTGGGGACAAATGACCCACTAAAATGGAGATATTAACAACACTGTCAGCCCCAACAGTCCCAGCCCCTGGTCCTGTCGCCGTATTTCACGCTGCTCAGGTGTCTGGCAGCCTGGCCTAATGACTCCCATCCATCAGGTGGGGAGAGCGGCTGGTGCACAGCGTTTCTCACTAATGGGCTGGGCCTGCTGCTTCAGATAGTTGCAGAGGTTCTCAGGAGAGCCCAGTGTATGGGGGTATGTGGTGCGCCCTGGCCTTCTCTGGTGGATGCCCTCTCTTGTTTGACCAGCTCAGGGGTGAGGACAGAGTGTCTGAAACTCCTAGGTCCACCTCCTGCCTGCTTGGCATTTGGAGCAAAACACACATTAGTTTGCAGGTATAGCTGTGTGACCTGAGATACGTTAACGAACCTCTCTGAGTCTCAAATGCAGCCTCTATAAAATGAAGCAGATGATACCTGCTCTGCAAGGGGGTTTGAGGATTCCCTAAAACGATGACGGCACTAGTCAAAAGGAGGGGTCTGGGCCTGTGGTTAGGTCAGGCGCCCCTAGGTGCCAGTGACCACCCTGCCACACGCCAGCTGTGATGGAGACCCCCCCAGCTGACCCCCTCTCTTAGAAGCAGCCCCGTTTTTCTTTGCTGGGGACATGGTGGCTGAGAATAAAGACATCTCCCAGCTAGTGCCATCATAAGGTGTGATCATGTGACCCAGACCTGGCCACTGGGATCTGAGCAGCAGTGCTGTCCCCCTGTACCCCTGTACCCTTAGGGATGCCGCAGCCTCCCCCTTTCTGGTGCCAGGGCTGCCGTGCAGATGGGGTGGTGGTGGCCAGAGAGCAGTCCTGGGACGGGCAGAGCAACAAGGCAGACGGAGCCTGGGTCCCCGGTGCTGGAGCTCATGTGTCTTATGGGAGACAGGAGAGCCCGTGCTCTCTGCTGTTCAAACTGCCGTCCAGCGTCTCTGGCCACCCCAACCCCGCTCCACAGAACCTGGGTGGTGCTGGCCTTGCCGAGAACTCCCCCCGCCCCACCGCCCTGCTGTAGACCATCCTCTCCACCCCTCCACCTGTCTCGGTCACAAGCGTCTCCTGTGGGCTCTGAGCAAACGAAGAGATTTGGGTAAGTTCTCACCTTATGTGCAAGTTAGCATTCATATTTTCTTTCTCCACTGGTTCTACCGGAGACCGAAACTCCTCGGCTTCTGAAGGCTGTGTTATCCCTCCTCTCCCGCCCCACCGTCCCGGGGAGCAAGACGGAGGCTTGGGCTGCTGGAGACTCACTCTGCAGGGTTCCTCTACTCAGCCCTGGGTGCCTATTCCCGGCAGCTATGACAGATGAGGAAGGGCTGCTCGGAGAGGGGGCATCACCTGCTCAAGCCACACAGCCCCAAATGGCAGAGCTGGCATTTAGGGTTGCACATGCACCCCTGGTCGCATCTTTCTGTGGGAGCTGGGCTGGCGGGAGGGTGAGGCCAAGGAGGTGCCCAGTTGGTACAGGAAGGCCAGTCGAGACTAGCTGTTCCAAAGGAGAAAAAGCCTGCCCCCCCCCCCAGGGGTCACTGTGGAAATTTCTAGAGGTGTGAATTTGGACTCCTGATGATTTGGACGGCAGTGCCAGTGGGGTCATGCCTCATCTCATGCACCTGGGACCTGATTTTCGAATGTCCAGTCAGATAAGTATGTACAAACCTGACGTAATAACCCGAGCCTGGACTCTTAGCACTGGACCCATCATGTAGAAATCTAGAGCATCCTTTCCATGCTTTTAATAAAACCTGCACTTCTAGGAGGGCAACTACTGTGTAAAGCAAGGGGAGTCTGTATTTTTTTATTCCGAATCTCTCCATGAGTGGCTTAGCAGTTTGGAGAGATCAAGTTAGGGCCGCAGCCCCTCACCTGGCTCCTGAGTGGCCGAGACCACACACCTGGGTCCCCCGTGTTGGCCGGCTCACGGGCACGGCACGCTTGGGTCCAAGCACTGGGATTTTGTGCCCATTTACGTGTTGAAGCACGCGTTACTGTGAGTGTGAATAACTTTTCCTTTATTTCTCTTTGATAATACCATTCGATCTTGACCTCTTGGCCATTGTGGTTATAGTGCCCATGACCATTTGTATTTCATTTCAGCAGAGTAAGGGGGTCATTTCAAAACATTTCCTATGTTGCCCTAACAAACTCTTTCCAGTTGCGAGAAGGCAGGAGCATCTCAGTGGCTGCTCCACTGAGGTCCCTGTCCCTGTCTGGGCAAGGGCCAGAGGGCACGGGGGGAGTGGGGGGCTGCAGGCCTAGGCTGGTTCTCCAGGCCAACTGTGCTTGAAGCAAAGCTTTATTTTGATGGCTGTCCCAGGTTGAGGGCAGAGTTCGGAGTTAGAGCTCAACTTGGAGGGGGGCTCTAGAGCCCCTGGCAGGGGGTAGTCTCATTACACAGACCGTGCTCTTGACCTGGCATGGTGTTTCTGGAACACCAATAATGTGTGGTAATTCGTGTGATTCCTGCTACTGCCTTGGACAGTCCTAGTGTATCACCTCTATGACAATTATTAATATTTTTCTCGCTAAATCAATTCATTTTTTGGTTTTGTTTTAAAAGATTTTATTTATTTATTTGTCAGATCGAGAGAGAGCACAGGCAGGCAGAGGCAAAGGGAGAAGCAGGCTCCCTGCTGAGTAAGGAGCCTGATGTGGGACTCGATCCCAGGACGCTGGGATCATGACCAGGGCCCAAGGCAGCCGCTTAACCAACTGAGCCACGCAGGTGTCCCAATTAATTCATTTTTAAAGTTAAATATGTTTGAAAAAGTGCTCAGGCTCCTCCAGGACCTCTCCTCCTGGCACTCCCCACCCGCGCAGCCCTCTGCCGTGACCAGGCTGGTTCCCTGTGCAAAGCTCCAGCCTCCAGTCCTTGGAATCTCTTGGTTTCTGTCTGGGACTGCCTTCCCTCTGATATCTCCTTGGCTCACTCCCTCTCCTCCTCTCTTTGCTCAGATGTCACCAGGCAGCAAGGCCTACCTTGACCACCGTGTCCACTGGCCACCTGCCCCACCCCCACAGTCCCATCTGTCCCCAGTCCCTGCTTTATTTTTCTTCGAAGCTCTGGTCACCACCTCACACACGTTACCCTCTTGTGTCTACCACCTGCTCCAGGCTGGAGCTGAGCGAGGGGTGGGAGCCTGACCCTCCTGCTCCTGGCAGGCTCCCCAGCACGGGCTCCAGCCGCTGGCACACAGTAGATGCTCAGCTAATAGAGCTTATCCATGAGCTGCAGTATCTGGGATGAAGACCCTGGTCAGAAAAGCCCCGAACAAAGATTGCTTTGGACAGCTGCAGAGGGAGTTCCAGACAGGCCTGTGTCACTGGAAGGCCAGAGTGGTAGCTGGTCAGGGAATTCTTCCCTCTGAAGTGCTGCTGGAGTGTGAGGCCTAAAGGCGGAGTCTGGGGGAGGTGGGAAGGGGAGGAACCGTGCAGGTGGCAAGGCCTTCTAGCTCCACCCCCAAGTCCTCTCCTGGGACCCTTGGGGCCCTCCCTCTTTTTTCAGGCTTTGTCCGCTGAGACCCTAAACATTTCTGCATTTCCCTGGAATTTGTTGCTGGGGAGGACAGGGGGAAACCAGGTCCTCCCAATTAAGCTCGGTGACATTAACAATCCACTTCCCAGGCCTCTGGGTCGGGGGGTGGCAGCCTCTCTGGGATGCTGTTGACAGGTCCAGACCCAGGACTTTGGCAGCTGTTTCTTTTCCAAGAGCAGAGCTGAGGCCACAAGAACCCCCTGCCCCTCTCCTCCTGGGCCCAAGATCACAAATGCAGGATTTTCTTTCTCATTAGCTTAATGCTGTCTTTATTAACTGGGAAGGGTTCCTGGAACATATGATCAGTAAGTATGAAATAAAGCGTGCACACGTGCACCAGCCCCTCACCAGCCCCTGACAGAGTGTCTCCGGGCTCCCGAGCAGTTGTCCTAGAAAAAATCCAGGGCTAACCGGGGAGGGGCAGCCAGAGGCACCGAGGGGATTTGCAGAAGGAAATTACTCAGGATGTTTCTGCAATTGCAAATGGGAAGGGACAGGGGAGCTAAGAGCCTGGGGAGGAGGGGACCCAGCCAGGTGGGGGGTAGGGAATCCTCGGAGAGCCCAGGAAAGCCACGAGCCTGTCTCAAGAGGAGAAGCAGCACAGTGCGAGAGACGGACAGAGTACCTTCTTCGCCCCTTGCTCCTCTTCCACGCCATCACCGATGACAATGTAGACGGCTTTTCTGCCAAATCGCTGCATTATCCTCTCGAAACAGCTCTCCTTCCCTGCACACGCAAGAAGGGGAGAAAGACAACACGAGGCTTGCGGGGACCCCTCACCGCAACCCAGGAGCTTGCTGGGAGCAGCCGTCCGCCTGAGGGCCAAGCACTGATCGGGTCGTCCTCAAGCATTGTGCACCCGGTCACCATCCCCATGTGTGGGGTGACAGTGCAGAGAGGTTCAGTGGCCTGCCCAGGGTGACACAGAAGAGGGAGTGCAGAGGCTCGAAGCAGGCTCTGGAGTCTACACGGCCGGCTGGTGCAGGGCACCCAACCCAATTCACAGCGGAGGACATCAGGCGATGTGACTGAGGCACCGGGGATTCACACGTCCAAGTGGCAGCCTGGTGACAGACTTGGCCCTCAGGGCGATTCCCCTGCCCAGTTCTTTCCTTGCTCCCCGAGGATGACCACCCCTTCGTATCTGCCTCCTTCCCAGGTGGGTGGGCAGCAGTGTTAGTCCGGACGTACTGGATTCAGATCTTAGCTCTCCTGGTGGTCGGGGCAGCGAGTGTAGCAACAAAAAGGCAAACAGCGGTGCCAGAAGTAGCGGTCGCTCCCCGGCTCTACCACGTGCGAGACGCGCTGCCGAGCGCTGTACCCACATCGGAAGTGCTCAGCCGAGGCACTACTGGCACGTGGGGCAGGACGGGGCTTTGCCAAGGGGGCTGCCCCGATCCTGAGGGATGGTGGGGGGCGTCCCTGGTCTCCACCCGGGAGATGCCTGTGACACCTCCTGCAGGTGAAAAATAAAACAATGTCTCCAGATGTTGCCAGAGATCTCCCAGGGAGGCAAAATGCTTCCCCACTCTGTTGGGAAGTACTGAGTTAGGTTATTCATTTACTGTCATCCCGGCAATCCTTACGGAATTGCAATGAACAGAATGCCCATTTTAGAGATAAAGAAACTGAGGCTGGCAGAGGGCTGTGAAGAAGAGCAGAGGAGGAGTATAACAGTAGTTACAACAACACAGCTCTTATCTGTGAGCATTTGTGCTCTGCTGGGAACATGTCTGACTCCCTTGTGTCAGACGCTTACGGGGATTTTGATCCGTCTTTACAGACTGAGAAGTCACTCACCTGGGTCAACCGGCTAGCAAGCACAGAGCTGGGATTTGAACCTAAGCTGCCCCAGTTGCTTGAGCTCTGGGCTACTCTGTTCTGCTGCTCTAGGCAGGACTCAGCCCTGCTGAGTCCCTCTCCGTGGGAGCCCCAGCCGGGACAGAGCTGCGAATCCTGTCTTCTGTGGTAGCAGAATTCCATCACCACTTTGCCAAGCCTTTCGCTATGGGAGGTGGAGCCTACTCCCCACCCCGCTGATACTGAGTTGTCCACGTGACTCGCTTTGACCAATGCTGGGCGGCTAGAGACCTGCCACGGGAAGTGTGTGCGGGTGGTGTGGCTTGGCTCCCTCCCCTTCTTCCATCTGTCAGGAGAAGAATGTGTCCCTGATGGCCACAGTGAGTGATGGTCCCATGGTGAGAGGATATACAGAACAGACCAGAACCTGGACGCAGTCCCAGTGGAGCCACAGCAGGTTCCCCAAACGCGTGAGAGAGAGATACCATCAGCCACTGAATGTTTGTTATGCAGCCTTATGAGAGCAGAAAACTGACCATTGAAAAAAGTGATGCTTTTTAAGTTAAAACCGGGAGCTGGAGGCCAAATTTCTATGCAGTCTCAACTCTG
The DNA here is from genome assembly GCA_004024625.1 of Mellivora capensis. NCBI lineage: Eukaryota > Metazoa > Chordata > Mammalia > Carnivora > Mustelidae > Mellivora > Mellivora capensis. The sequence goes on along the minus strand of PISX010003773.1, from coordinate 56,808 downwards.
ATTACCCTCAATGTGTTGACCTTCAGGCTCCCCAAGGGGGAAGGAAGTTACTTTAACATGTCCCTGATGGCAGAATCAATGGGCTGAATGGAAATTTTAGATGTGCCTGGGTTATGGATTCCTTTCTTGCAAAATCTACAGAAAAAAGGTGCTGTTAAATGAAACTTTGCTTTAAAACTTTTATCAGAAGACTGAATGGAGTCTTTGGCCTGTTCATGTTCATTGTGGGTTTTCCATACTCATCTGGCCACTGAATGGATCCTCTGTTCATGAGTCAGGCTGTGAGACGTGTCCTCCTGGACCAGAGTTCCTCAAACATTCCAGAACTACCCTCACCATTGTGACCAAATCTGGGAACTCCTGTTACGTAATCTTAACAACTCCCACTTCTATTTTTACTGAAATGAATTCATTTAAAAATACAGAATAGAATCACTATATTAAAAAGAACACCAGATCGAGAATCCAAGATGACAGAGGAGTAAGAGACCTAAATTTTGTCGGGTCCCAGGAATTCTGCTCAATAGCTATCAGACCATCCTGAACACCTACAAACTCAACAGGAGATCGAAGCAAAGAATAGCAGCAATTCTAATTGACCACTTTCTGGAAGGTAAGACAGGTAGAGAAGTGAATCCAAGGTGACATATGGGAAGACAGACTGCAGGGGGAGGGGCTGGCTCCCGACAAGCGGCGGAGCAGCAGAGCACAAAACTGGAACTTTTAAAAGTCTGCTCCACTGAGGGACGTCGCTCTAGAGGCTAAGTGGTAGAGGGTGAAGCCCTTGCAGGGACAGTGCCGTCTCAGGTCCCATGGGGCCACAGAAAGACTGGGGGTGTCGGTAGCAGAGCTCCCAGGTATTGGAGTTGGGAAGCCGGCTGCCGAGACAGAGACGAGAAGGGGGCTCTCAGTTTGGGATTACCTTGATCTGAGACACATTCAGGCCACTGCTCTCCCTGTGGAGCAGGGACCCCACAAGTGGCAGATCCGGGGAGACCCATCTTCCTCTGCTGGAAGAGCAGCATGGCAGGAATGTGCTGGGTTTGGAGACTCCAAACGGGGCCATGCACCAGAGAGAGAAATGCTCAGTCACAGGCGGGGGGAGTTCGGAGCGCGGGGGGAGTTCGGAGCGCGGCCGGAGACCAGGGAGATGGGAGTGATTGAGTGCTTTTCTCCGAGGGCGCACTGAGGAGTGGGGCCCCCAGCTCTCGGCTCCTCCAGGCCAGAGATTGGGAGGCCACCATCTTCATTCCTGTCCTCCAGAGCTCTACGGAAAGCCTTCAGGGAACAAAAGCTCCCCAGCGTGCACCCGAGAACCCGAGCAGATTACTTAGCTCGGCCCCTGGCAAGGGCGGTGCAATTCCTCCTCGAGCAAAGACATTTCAGAATCACTACAAATGCTGCTCCCCCAGAAGATCAGCAAGAACATCCAGCCAAGACCCAGCTCACCGATCAAGGAGAACTGCGGAACTCCAGAGCTAGGGGAAAGCAACACATAGAATTCATAGTTTTTTTCCCATGATCCTTTTGCCTTTCAAAGTTAAATTTTAAAAATTTTATTTTTTCTTACTCTATGTTTTTAAATTTTTTTCTCTTTCCCATTTTAATATTTTAAAACTATTTTATCAATACCTTTAAAAATCTTTTAAAAATTTATTGTTATAGTCCTATCTTATCCCTTCATTGTATTTAACCTTATTTTGTATTTTGTAACCTTATATGTATACATATAGGGTTTTTTTTCTTTAAAAATTTGGGAAACAATTTCTTCTAACAGATTAAAATATACCCTAAATGTAGCACATGGCTTTGTTCTAGTCTCCAGCCTGATCACATTCTTTCCTTTCTTTTTCTTTTTTCAATCAACTTTCAATTCCTTTTTTAGAATCTTTTAAAATTTTCATCTTTACAGTCCTATTCCATCCTTCACCATGTTTACCTGTATTTTTGTATATATATGTTTTCTTTAACATTTTGAGAGGTAGTTTCTTCTAACAGACCAAAATACACCACAAATTGAGTGTGTGGCTCTGTTCTATTCACAAGTCTAAAATATATACATGTATGTGTGTGTGTGTGTGTGTGTATTTTTGTTTGTTTGTGTTTCCCCTTTATTCTCCCCCTGGTTTCAGGTCTCGTCTGATTTGGTTAGTGTATATTTTTCTGGGGTCACTGCTACCCTTTTAGTATTTTGTTCTCTCATTCATCTATTCTTATCTGGATAAAATGACAAGGCATTAAAAGTCACCACAAATAAACGAACAAGAGGCAGTACAAAGACTAGGGACCTAATCAATACAGACATCGGTAATATGTCAGATCTAGAGTTCAGAATGACGATTCTCAAGTTGCTAGCTGGGTTCAAAAAAGGCATGGAAGATATTAGAGAAACCCTGTTTGGAGAAATAAAATCCCTTTCTGGAGAAATAAAAGAACTAAAATCTAACCAAGCTGAAATAAAAAAAGGTATTAATGAGATGCAATGAAAAATGGAGGCTCTTACTGCTAGGATAAATGAGGCAGAAGAGAGAATTAGTGATATAGAAGACCAAATGACGGAGAATAATGAAGCTGAGCAAAAGAGAGACAAACAACTCCTAGACCACGAGGGGAGAATTCAAGAGATAAGTGATAGCATAAGATGAAACAATATTAGAATAATTGGGATCCCAGAAGAAGAAAGAGAGAGGGGGGCAGAAGGTATATTGGAGCAAATTATAGTAGAGAATTTTCCTAATTTGGCGAAGGGAACAAGCATCAAAATCCAGGAGGACACAGAATCCTCCCTCAAAATTAATAAAAATAGGTCCACACCCCATCATCTAATAGTAAAACTTACTAGTCTTAGTGACAAAGAGAAAATCCTGAAAGCAGCTCAGGACAAGAATATTAGATTGGCAGCAGACCTATCCACAGAGACCTGGAGGGCCAGGAAGGGCTGGATGATATATTCAGAGCATTAAATGAAAAAAATATGCAGCCAAGAATACTATATCCGGCCAGGCTATCATTAAAAATAGAAGGAGAGATAAAAACCTTCCAGGACAAACAAAAATTAAAAGAATTTGAAAACACCAAACCAGTCCTACAGGAAATATTGAAAGGGGTCCTCTAAGCAAAGAGAGCCTAAAAGTAGTAGACCAGAAAGGAACAGAGACAACAGTAACAGTCACCTTACAGGCAATACAATGGCACTAAATTAATATCTTTCAATAGTTACCCTGAATGTAAGTGGGCTAAATGCCCCAGTAAAAAGGCTCAGGGTATCAGAATGGATAAAAAACCAAAACCCATCAATATGCTGCCTACAGGAAACTCACTTTAGACCCAAAGACACCTCCAGATTTAAAGTGAGGGGGTAGAAAACAATTTACCATGGTAATGGACATCAAAAGAAAGCTGGGGTTGCAATCCTTAGATCAATTAGATGTTAAGCCAAAGACTATACTAAGAGATGAGGAAGGACATTATATCATACTTAAAGAGTCTAACAAGAAGATTGAACAATTTTAAATATCTATGCCCCTAACATGGGAGCAGCCAACTATACAAACCAATTAACAACAAAATCAAAGAAACACATCATCAATAATACAGTAATAGTAGGGGACTTTAACACCCCCTTCACTGAAATGGACAGATCATCCAAGCAAAAGATCAACAAGGAAATAAAGGCCTTAAGTGACACACTGGACCAGAGGGACATCACAGATATATTCAGAACATTCCATCCCCAAACAACAGAATACACATTCTTCTCCAGTGCACATGGAACATCTTCCAGAAGAGATCACACATCCTGGTCACAAATCAGGTCTCAACCGGTCCCAAAAGATTGGGATCACTCCCTGCATAATTTCAGATGACAATGCTCTGAAGCTAGAACTCAATCACAAGAGGAAAGTTGGAAAGAACTCAAATACATGGAGGCTAAAGAGCATCCTACTAAAGAACGAATGGGTCAACCAGGAAATTAAAGAAGAATTTAAAAAATTCATGGAAACAAATGAAAATGAAAACATAACTGTTCAAAATCTGTGGGACACAGCAAAGGCTGTCCTGAGAAGAAAGTATATAGTGATATAAGCCTTTCTTAAGAAGCTAGAAAGGTCTCAAGTACAAGTACACAATCTAACCCTATATCTAAAGGAGCTGGAGAAAGAACAGCAAAGAAAGCCTAAACCCAGCAGCAGAAGAGAAATAATAAAGATCAGAGCAGAAATCAATGAAATAGAAACCAAAAGAACAGTAGAACAAATTAATGAAATTAGGAGCTAGTTCTTTGAAAGAATTCATAAGATTGATAAACCCCTGGCCAGACTTATCAAAAAGAAAAGAGAAAGGACCCAAATTAATAAACTCATGAATGAAAGAGGAGAGATCACAACCAACACCAAAGAAATACAAACAATTATAAGAACATATTATGAGCAACCATACAGCGGCAAATTTGACAATCTGGAAGAAATGGATGCATTCCTAGAGATGTATACACTACCAAAACTGAACAAGGAAGAAATAGAAAAACCTGAACAGATCCATAACCAGTAAGGAGATTGAAGCAGTCATCAAAAATCTCCCAACAGGGGCTCCTGGGTGGCTCAGTGGGTTAAAGCCTCTGCCTTCAGCTCGGGTCATGATCCCAGGGTCCTGGGATCGAGCCCTGCATCGGGCTCTCTGCTCAGAGGGGAACCTGCTTCCCCCCCGCACCTCCCCCGCTTGCCTCTCTGTCTACTTGTGATCTCTCTCTCTCTGTGTCAAATAATTAAATAAAATCTTAAAAAAAAATCTCCCAACAAACAAGAGTCCAGGGCCAGATGGCTTCCCAGGGAAATTCTACCAAACATTTATAAAAGAATTAGTACCTATTCTCCTGAAACTGTTCCAAAAAATAGAAATGGGTGGAAAACTTCCAAACTCATTTTATGAGGCCAGCATTACTTTGATCCCAAAACCAGACAAAGTCCCCATCAAAAAAGGAGAGTTACAGACCAATATTCTTGATGAACATGGATACAAAAGTTCTCACCAAAATACTAGCCAGTAGGATCCAACAGTACATTAAAAGGATTATTCATCACGACCAAGTGGGATTTATTCCTGGGCTGCAAGGTTGGTTCACCATCTGCAAGTCAATCTGATACAATACATTAATAAAAGAAAGAACAAGAACCATATGATCCTCTCAGTAGATGCTGAAAAAGCATTTGACAAAGTACAGCATCCTTTCCCGATCAAAACTCTTCACAGTGTAGGGATAGAGGGTACATACTTCAATATCATCAAAGCCATCTATGAAGAACTCACAGCGAATATCATTCTCAAAGGGGAGAAACTGAGAGCAAGATCAGGAACCTGGCAGGGCTGTCCACTATCACCACAGCTGTTCAACATAGTACTAGAAGTCCTACCCTCAGCGATCAGACAACAAAAATAAATAAAAGGCATCCAAATCAGCAAAGAAGAGGTCAAACTCTCATTCCTTGCAGATGATATGATACTTTATGTGGAAAACTCAAAGACTCCACCCCAAAACTGCTAAAATTCATATGGGAATTCAGTGAAGTGTCAGGATATAAAATCAATGCACAGAAATCAGTTGGATTTCTACACACCAACAATGAGACAGAAGAAAGAGAAATTAAGGAGTCAATCCCATTTATAATTGCACCCCAAACCATAAGATACCTAGTAACAAATCTAACAAAAGAGGCAAAGAATCTGTTCTCAGAAAACTACAGAATACTCATGAAAGAAATTGAGGAAGACACAAAGAAATAGAAAAACATTCCATGCTCATGGATTGGAAGAACAAACATTGTTAAGATGTCTATGTTACCTAAAGCAATCTACACATTTAATGCAATCCCTATCAAAATACCATCCATTTTTTCCAAAGAAATGGAACAAATAATCCTAAAATTTATATGGAACCAGAAAAGACCTTGAATAGCCAGAGGAATGTTGAAAAAGAAAGCCAAAGTTGGTGGCATCACAATTCTGACTTCAAGCTATATTATGAAGCTGTAATCATCAAGACAGATGGTACTGGCACAAAAACAGACACATAGATCAATGGAAGAGAACAGAGAATTCAGAAATGGACCCTCAACACTGTGGTCAACTAATCTTTGACAAAGCATAAAAGAATATCTAACGGTAAAAAGACAGTCCCTTCAACAAATAGTGTTGGGAAAATTGGACAGCCACATGCAGAAGAATGAAACTGGACTATTTCCTTGCACCACACACACAATAGACTAAAAATGGATGAAAGAGCTCAATGTGAGACAGGAATCCATCAAAATCCTTGAGGAGAACACAGACAGCAAACTCTTCGACCTTAGTCGCAACAACTTATTCCTAAAAACATCGCCAAAGGCAAGGGAAGCAAGGGCAAAAATGAACTATTGGGACTTCATCAAGATCAAAAGCTTTTGCACAGCAAAGGAAATAGTCAACAAAACCAAAAGACAACTGACAGAATGAGAGAAAATATTTGCAAATGACATGTCAGATAAAGGGTTAGTATCCAAAATCTATAAGAATTAAACTCAACACTCAAGGAACAAATAATCCAATCAAGAAATGGGCAGAAGCATTATAGGTTTATAAAAAAATTAAAAAATTAAAAAAAAGAAATGGGCAGAAGACATGAACAGATATTTCTGCAAAGAAGACATCCAAATGGCCAACAGACACATGAGAAAGTGCTTAACATCACTCAGCATCAGGGAAATACAAATCAAAACCACAATGAGATACCACTTCACATCAGTCAGAATGGGTAAAATTAACAAGTCAGGAAATGACAGATGTTGGAGAGGATGCGGAAAAAGGGGAGCCCTCCTAACACTGGTTGGTGGGAATGCAAGCTGGTGCAACCACTCTGGAAAACAGTATGGACATTCCTCTAAAAGTAGGAAATAGAGCTACCCCACAACCCAGCAATTGCACTACTGGGTATTTACCCCAAAGATACAAATGTAGTGATCCAAAGGGGCACGTGCACCCAAATGTTTATAGCAGCAATGTCCACAATAGCCAAACTATGGAAAGAGCCCAGATGTCCATTGACAGATGAATGGATAAAGAAGATGTGATACACACACACACACACACACACACACACACACACACAATGGAATATTATGCAGCCATCAAAAAATGAAACCTTGGGGCTCCTGGGTGGCTCAGTGGGTTAAAGCCTCTGCCTTCAGCTCAGGTCATGATCTCAGGGTCCTGGGATCGAGCCCCACATTGGGCTCTCTGCTCAGCAGGGAGCCTGCTTCCCTTCCTCTCTCTCTGCCTCCCTCTCTGCCTACTTGAGATCTCTGTCAAATAAATAAAATCTTAAAAAAAAAAGAAACCTTGCCATTTACAACAATGTGGATAGAACTAGAGGGTATTATGCTAAGTGAAATAAATCAATAAGAGAAAGACAATTATCATACGATCTCACTGATATGTAGAATTTGAGAAACAAGACAGAGGATCTTAGGGGAAGAGAGGAAAAAATGAAATAAGACAAAACCAGAGAGGGAGACAAACCATAAGAGACCCTTAATCTCAGGAAACAAACTGAGGGGTGCTAGAGTGGAGGGGGTTGGGGGGGTGGGGGTGGCTGGGTGATGGACACTGGGGGAGGGTATGTGTTGTGGTGAGTGCTGGGTGTTGTGTAAGACTGATGAATCACAGACCTGTACCCCTAAAACAAATACGTTATATATTAATAATAATTAAAAAAAAACCCAGTCCCCTCACACCCATTAGGATAGTTATCATCAGAAAAGGAGAGAACAGAACAGATGTAGGTGAGGATGTGGAGAAACTGGAACCCGTGGGACCTATTGGTGGGAATGCACAATGGTGCGTCTGCTATGGAAAACAGTATGACAGTTCCTCAACAAATGAAAAGTTACCCTACGAGTCACCAATTCTGCCACTGGATATATATCCCAAAGAATTGAAAACAGAGTCTTGAAGAGAGATTTGTATACCCATGTTCATAGCAGCACTGTTTTACAATAGCCAAGAGGGGGAAGCAATCCGAGTGTCCGTAGATGGATGAATGGATAAAGAAAATGTAGCATAGACGTAAATGGACTATTACTCAGCTTTTAAAAGGAAGGGGATTCTGATACAGGCCACATCACAGAGAGGACCCTTGAGGACATTATGTTACGTGAAATAAGCCCGTCACAAAAAGAAATATTCTATGATACTACTTCTGCAAGGTCCCCAGAGCAGTCACATTCCTAGAGGCAGAAAGTAGAAGGGTGTTTGCCAGGGGCTGGGGGCAGGCAGGAACGGGGACTTCCTGTTTTAATGCAGACCCAGCTTCAGGTCTACAAGATGGAAAGAGCCTTGGAGCTAGATGGCGGGGATGGTGGCACAACGGTGTGAACGTGGCTCACATCCCTGGACTGTACAACTGAGAAACAGTGAAGATGGTAAATTTCATGCTACATATATTTTTCCACAATTAAAGATAAAAAGTATTTAAGGAAGAGGTTCTCAAGAAGCCTGAGAAGGCACATGACTACAGCGTGCAGAAAGACGACGACAGGGTGACCTGCTACGGAAGCTCTCCAGGGCGTGGGGCCTGAGTTTCATGATTTTAAAACCTAAAAATCTAAAAGCACTTTTCTGTAATGTTCAGAGCTAGAACTTGAGTAAAGACAAAAACTGCTCTGGGGAAATGCTTCCCAAGTACTACAGTTTTTTTTGTTGTTGGTCCAGGAAAAAAAAAAACAAGGTTAAAAATTTCTAATTAAAAGCATCTTAACTTGGGTTGCCTGGGTGGCTTAGTGGGTTAAGCCTCTGCCTTTGGTTCGGGTCATGTTCTCAGGGTCCTGGAATCGAGCCCCATATGGGGCTGTCTGCTCAGCAGGGAGCCTGCTTCCCCCTCTCTCTCTGCCTGCCTCTCTGCCTACTTGTGGTCTCTCTCTCTGTTACCTAAATAAATAAAATCTTTTAAAAAAAAGCATCTTAACTAGATTTATTTTGTATTATCATATAGTTTTAGTTGATATAAGAATAAAAAACCCCAGCCCCTCCCTCCGGGAAACCAATAGGACTTGCCCTGATGACAAATGATGCTGTTCATTTCTAGGTATTAAATTCTCTTATCTGATGGAAGCTCCGAGCCTAAGGCTTGTTCTCTTTGTTAATAAAGATTATGAAGCATTCAGAGACGTGTCAAAGCAAGATAACACGAAACTGAGACTCTCTCCTTTTTTAAAAAATTTATTATTATTATTATTTTTTTTTTAAAGATTTTTTTTTTTTTATTTATTTGTCAGAGAGAGAGAGAGAGAGAGAGAGCGAGCACAGGCAGGCAGAGGCAGAGGGAGAAGCAGGCTCCCCGGTGAGCAAGGAGCCTGATGCGGGACTCGATCCCAGGACGCTGGGACCATGACCTGAGCCGAAGGCAGCCGCTTAACCGACTGAGCCACCCAGGCGTCCCTATTATTATTTTTTTGAGACTCTCTCCTTAAAAGAGAAAAAAAAACCCACCCAACAAAAACCCCCCAAATTTTCTGTGTGGTTCAAGGTTAGATTCAAGGTTATTTGACGACTTGTACCACCTAAATTAAAATCACCTCATGTGCCATGCTGTGGTGGAAACTCTTTTCCTCTTTTTTTTTTTATTTTTAAGATTTTATTTATTCATTTGATAGAGAGACACACAAGAGCATGGGCAGGAGGGAGAGGGAGAAACAGACTCCCTCCTGAGAAGGGAGCTGGACGTGGGGCTCCATCCCAGGACCCTGAGATCATGACCTGAGCCAAAGGCAGATGCTTAATTGACTGGGTCACCCAGGTGCCCCTATTTTCCTCTTAGTAATAGAGTTCCATGACTTACCTATGTTTATGGCACTTAGCTATGGACTACATTTCCCAGCCTCCCATGCCACTACTCGTGGCCATGTGACTAAGCAGGGGCCAATAGGAGGTGAGTAGAAGCACCAGGCATCCCAAACTGAGTTCTGGTTTTAAAACATTTGGCATGTATTACTCCTTCCTCCTTCCCCTCTTCCCAGAAGCCAGAATTACAATGTGGCAGGATTCTGATTTAACCACACATGAGAATAAAACCGCAGGGGATGGTGGAAAAATAAGATGGGAAGAGGACAGAGTTGCCCCACTAGCCTGCATCAGTCACCTCTAGTCTGTTGACATGCGAGAGAGAAAGGAGCTTGGATTCTGATGTAAGCCCTTGTATTTGGTGTGTGTCTGTTACAGCAGCTTTGCAGGTATCCTTACTAATACCCACATTTTAGAAAACGATGGTCCTAACCACTTTCTCTGGGAGCTGAGCTTAAAGCGAGGGGTTTGCGGGATTGTTCTGGGAATCCGAGTCATGCCCACAGACCAGTTCTTTAGCTTCCCCAGTGCCGTGTTCCTTAAGCTTCCCAAACGTGGGATGAAGAGCTAGCCTCACCCTTCCTCCCTGCATCACCCCGAGGCTGGGTTCTCCCTACCTGTCTTGGTTGCACTGTAGATGTTCTCAATAGGAAACACGGAGCCCAGTCCATACAGCAGGACTTTGGCTAAGGCAGGGATTAGTTGAGTGGTAGTGACCAGCACGTTGACACAGTTGGGCCTGAGGACAAAGAAGACTTAGGTCAGAACACCAAGGCCATGCCTCCTCACCCTGCAGCATGAGCCTGGAGTTGGCAGGAGCTCTGGTGGGGTTTGGAGCTCTGGTTAAGTCATCTTCAGGTGAGGGGAGGCCCAAAGGTCCTTCAGCTGTTCCTCTCTTTTAAGCCTGAGGCTGCCCGCCACATTGAAACGCAATCCTGTAATATTATTTACAGAGTTAGAATGTAATACTTAAGTAAAACAAATGCTTCTTGTAAGGACACACACGTAGCTGCAGCCACCTTTCAGGGATAGAAATGAGGAATACGGATCAGGTGTAGGATGACAGGGAATGGTGAGGACTGGGGAAAACTGGAGAACACCTGCCAGTTCTGATATTTTGACAGTCTTTGGGACAAAATGTGTATCAAACAGGACATATCCGTGGGATGGAGCTGGCTCATGGGCCGGCATCTTGTCACCATTCACATGCTGGGTTACAAGATTTTTGGACGCCAGTGCAGAGAGTTATTTGTTCTCTGGCTCAGATGATCTTGTTAAAGAGCAAGAGGCAATTTATTGGGAGGTCTGGAATGAAACCAGACCTCCTTACCTTGTAACTGCCCGCCGGGTGATCTGCGGCTCACTATACAATGGTTTTCAGAGGGCTTTGTTGTGACTAGCAGGTGCTGTGGGCAACAGTAGATGGGACAGACCAACCTACGTGCAAAGGTCTTTGGCTCTGCTGGACCCTGAGAAGCCTCAGCACCTGTTTGCTCGGTGGTGGTACAAGGTGTCACAGTTCCGTGACAGCTTTATCAAAGGTCCGGAAAGTGTGGGAGAGTCCAATTCTCCAAGTATGGAAATGGAGGAACCCCTGCCCTCAAACGGGAGAAAGTTCAAAGGCAGGAAGGCAAACAGGGGCTCCCACCTACCGGGAATTGATGAGGTTGAGCGCCTTCAGAGAGTGGGTCAGCCAGAGGTCGGTCAAGGCTTCCAGCTCGGCTCGGAGCTGAAGCCAAGTCTCTCTTTTGGGAGCTCCTATCAAACCTATGGATAAAGGAAATAAAGACATGGTATTTATCATTTGAGAGGTCTGGGGGGTGGTGGTTAGGAAAGGGGAGTCTAGCTACAGGGACGCTGAGGTTTCAAATCAGATGGTACCCAAGGTCAACTTTATCCAGTAATTTTAATCTTACTTTGGGATTGATTGATCAGTCATCCTCGCCACTGCCTGATCCATTCATCCACACACCCACCCATCCACCCTTCCCTCCCTCTGCCCATCCATCCAGCAACGAATTTGGGAGTCCCTTCTGGGTACTCAGTATTGTAATGGGCACTGCATATACAGATGAACAAAAAATGCAGATTATAGTATTTATACTGTTACAGTGGAGACAAAAAATGAATAATAAAACATTTATTGAGTGCTTATTGTGTGTATGGCCTGGGCTTTTAATAGGATTTATTTCATTCATTTTCACAGTGACCCTAGAGGTCAGGTGGAGAAGCTGAGGCTTAGTGAGGTCAACACACTTGCTCACTGCAGGAAGCGGGGAGACAGGTGTGACACCAAAGGCAGCAGGCTCTCTAGACCTGTCAAGTCTCTCAGCCATCAAGGCCCTTGAGATAAAAGTTAAGCCTCCAAAGCCCCGGCCCCTGAGCCTGCTTAGTTCCTGGTCTCATTTCTTGGCATTGCCCTGCTGTCCTTCTGTTCCCTCCCTAGTGGCCTCCTCTTTGTCCCCTGACACACCAAGTACATTCCTGCCTCAGGATCTTTGCACATCTCATCTGAGAACCTATACCCCTCTTCATATCTTATCTTCCCTTCTGGCTAAGTCCTTTACACTCCGTTTCAATGTCATTTCTTCTGGAAGGCCTGCCCTGGTCAGGTCTCTATTTTACACTCTCCCAACACCCTGTGCCTCTCGTCCATGGCACTTGTCACAACTAGGATTTCACACACATCTGTGTGATCATGTGTTCAGTGTCTGCTTCGCCCACCATGCTGTTGGCCCCACAAGGGCAGGGACCTGGTTTTGTTCACCAACCCCTGGGCGGCGCTATCGCAGGGGCTGGCGTGCGGTTGGTGCTCACCTTCTCTCTGCACCTTCCCCACGGCCCTTAATAATGATACAAACTGCTGGGTGCACGGGACCATAGAGTTTACAAGAGGCTTCACGTGTGCTTCCACAGGCAGCCAGCTGGTCAACCCCTCCTACCTTGCACCTGCTAGGGAAGTATGCTTCAAGCTACTTACTTGAAGTAAGTATTACTTCAATTACTTACTTGCCCCCCCGCCCCGCAGCTTTTCCCCAGGCTGCTCTCCTTCCCCAGACAAGAGCGACATTCAAGAAATGCTCGCTGCGCAGTGGCACAGTTCCAAGCCAGTCGCATGTGTTAATTCCCGTTATCCTGACATTTACCCTAGGAGTCGGGCAGCATCATTGTTCTCACCTTATACCTGAGGAAACTGAGGCACAAAGGGGTTAAGTAACCCGCTCAAGGGTTATAACAGGACGTGGCAGAGGGAGGTGTAAATTCAGGCAAAGGCCTCTGAACCCAGCCCTGCCTCCTGATGTGGATTTGTTAAGCCTTTTCTATTTTCATCCTGTTTCTTGGGGACGTCTCTCTTCTGAGCACAACTTCCCAAACCCTCGGGATCCTGGGGTGTGTGGTGACCCCCAGGCTGGAGGCTGTGACCCTCACCAGGCTAGTTCTGTGATGCAGAGAGAGCTGGGGGAGAGGAGTGGGGGAGGAAGCATGCAGAAACTGGGGTGGGGGCAAGGGGGTCCCCACAGTATCTTGCCGGCTGCAGGCTCCCTTCGCCTGTTGACACACTGGGCAGTTTCCCCTCAGCGTAGGGGAGAGCAGAGAAGCCTGACAGGACCCCTGGGCGCTTCCTGGGCTTAACTTGGATAAGGAGCAGGTAGCCTCTGTTGGCCTACTCCATCCCCCTCTCCTCTCCTCCAAGCACACCTGCTCCCCTCCTTTCTGCACATCAGGGCGGCTGAGCAGGCAGGGCTGAGCCTGCAGCTCTCTGCCTCACTCTCGCAGTCCACAGACTTGGGTGTGAGAGGCCACGGAGTGTGGGCAGAGGTGGCGAAGAAGCCGGCCTCGGACTCCACCGTGGTGGCTCTGCCCCATGGGCTGTGTGATGCTGGGCAGGTTACTTAACATCTCTGATCTCAGTTTCCACCTTTATACCACACAGACGAGGAAAGCACTTAATTCACAGGGATGTTGTAAAGAGCAAATAAGATATTCGATGAAAAGCCCTCAGAACAGAGCCTGGCATATACTGAGTGCTCAGTAGACATTAGCTCTCACCACGACTGCATTAGGACCACAGCCACGGACGGCAGATACAGAAGAACCTGAAAGACTCCCAAGCAAAACGAGAGGAGCTAGTGACCAATGTGACCATTTACTGGAGTCCCTGCCTCAGGCACAGAGTCATGACTTCCGTGCCCATTAACAAATGTTTCCATAACCCAGGGAGACAGAATTGCTTTTATCCCCATATCATAGGTTGAGACGCTGAGGCTCAGGGAGGTAGCCAGAGGGTGGAGGCATTGGGACTGGAAGTAGGTTCTGTCCAGTTTGAGACCCGAGATTCTTTCTGGGGCGGGGGGAGGGAGCCCTAGAGGCTTTGCAGACACTACCGGCTGCCTACTCAGACCTTTTCCCTTCATGGGCCTGTAGCTGCTTCCGCACATTGTGACCATCAAAACACCCCCTAGTGTCTCCTGGGGGAGAAGCAGTATCACCCCCTGTTAAGAACCACTGGCCCAGAGAATTCCAGAAACAGCGATCTAGGGCCTGGCATTATAGAGCCAGCCTTGCCCACAGTCCCTTCCAGACTCCTCGTTCCGATGCCATGACCAATGCTCTTTTGCTGCCGAAGCCGGCGGCTTTCACCTTGACCGAACATCAGGGCCTGAACCCTGTGATCCCAACCCCGGCTGATGCCAGGCCAAGAACAGAGCTGGAAATGCCCCAGGTGGTTCCAATATGACAACCAGAGGCTTACAGGCCTTCTCCAACTTCAGCGTTTCCACTGATTACCTGGGAATTTTGTTTAAAAGATGCTGATTCTGGCCCAGTGGCCTGGAGAGGGGCCTAAGAGTGACAACAAAGGTGATGCTTACACGGCTGGTCTGCACCCCACTGTCTGAGCACTGGGGGCTGACCGGTCCCCACTCCAGTGAGCAACGGAGTCGCCCAGAGGGTGTGTTGGGACACAGGTGGCCGGGCCACCCCAGCCTTGGACCACACCTGATGTAGCCGTGGGGTGGGAGGCCGGCCCCCAAACCCGCTCCACTGCTCGTGGGCTGCGGGATCCCGGGCAGGCTGCGTTGTCTATTCCTGCGTCTCCCCTACAACCCCAAGTGAGGACGTGGAAATGCTTGTGTCCCCTTCCAGAGCGTGCCCCGAAGGTACGCACTGAGCAAGCTGTTGTCTGCGCACGCAAGGTACCACGGCCGCCCTTGACCCTGCCTCGGCCAGGGGTGCGGCCTGAGCAGGGCAGTTCCCCCCTCCCCCCTCCCCGCCCCGGGGGGGGGGGGGGGGCAGGGCTCCGAGCACTCACCACCCACGTTGTTCTTGTAGGTGTTGTACATCTCCTTCACCCGCCGGTAGCGGAAGGCCAGCTTCCTCATCCAGTCCACGCCGCCGTGGACGCCGGAGCCCAGGCACACGTTGGCTCCCGGAGCCGAGCTGTGGAAGCCGTCGGCCGAGAAGTTGTACGTGCTGGGGGGAGGGAGGGGAGAGACACGGTCGGTGGCCTGTGGGTGAGGGCTTTGGAGCGGAGCTTGAAGCCCGTAGTGGCCTAGCTAGGATAAGCCCCGCCCCCTGTAGACCTGGATGCTAGAAGGGAATCCCAAAAACCGGTTGCAGCTAGTTCATCCTGACAGAAGAGTCCAGAAGGAAACATGTTAGTTCCCGCTACTTCGGTCCCCACATCCGCGCTGCTCCGTGATCCCTGGAAGGCCTGGCTGCCAACCCTTTCTTCCCATGCTGTGACATCTCCCTGTCTTTCACAGAAATAATCATAGCCTGACTTTTTTGATTTGTTAAATGAGGCAGAGCTGATTGCTGGTGCTTCGCAGACACAATCCTCCGGTCCGGATGAAGCATGCCCGGCCTAAGCAGTGTTCTGTGTGGACTGGGGACGAGTCCGAGTGTCTCAGGGAGCTGACGACAGAGGCGGCAGCTGGGAACACGAGCTGGAGAGTGGGGGCGGATCGCCACCGACAGCAGCCAGCACGTGAGAATGAAAGCCCCAACATACTAGAGACCCCCATCTTCTTTCCCCTCCGCCAGAAGCCTTGCTGGAGGTTTGCAAAATCACAACGTTGCAGGGGAAAACCAGAGCATGACAAGGGATGTGTGTAGAGCATGACTCAAAGCTTCAAAAATGAGTCGCTTCCCAGGGGCACCTGTGTGGCTCGGTCAGTTCAGCGTCGGACTCTTGAATTTTGGCTCTAGTTGTGATCTCAGGGTTGTGAGCTCAAGCCCTGCACGGAGCCCCACCGTGGGCGTGCAGCCTGCTTGAGATGGTCTCTCTCTTCCTCTGTGCCCCCCTAATCCCCACTGAGTCTCTTCCTGGGAAAGAAGAGCAGGAGGAGACAGGCCAGTGTGGTTCTATGGCTGTTTCAGGGAGTGAGTCTGGCTGACTTTCCCCCTGTTGTACTACTTTGCACTTTCTAGATGTTCTATGATGAGTTGAAGTGTGGAAATAAAGACACGTTATTTTTTACAAAGACATGCTGCAGCAGGAATGAGGCAAAACTTGGAAATCGCATCTCACGTCCGTCCCTGGGCTTCAGGGCCCTGCTGCTGCGGAGATCAAAGGGCATTTGGAAAGTGCGAGGTGCTGGGTCTCGCTCCCTGTGCGGCATCTGCCGTGTCCAGCGCCTGAGCGCAGCATGATGGGACATGCCACTGTGACCCCCCGTACTGTGCCTGGGGCTCAGCCTTACTTGAGCAGAGGCCAGGCCCTTGGGGGCTCCCTGGGACATGCAGGCCAGGACACTGGCCCAGGTGACTTGATCCTCAAGGCCTCAGAGGTAGGTAGACTCTGGTGTGCCTCCTGACCCGTCTGCAGCCTCGTGTCGAGCAGCAGTGAACTCGGGAGCCAGAACAGTCCTTCACCCCGAAATTCCTCCTTGGTCACAGCCTTTCCAGCAGCGGCCTGCTCTCCCTTCTCAGTCTCTTCAGAAGTCTCTGCGGAAGCCACGATCAGGTGTGACCTCCCGTGGGTGCTCACAGGAGATGGTGCCACGGACATGCGCGACTTCCTGGTCCCAAACAGCTCAGGATGAGATGGAACCTGCTCTCAGTCCCATGCCAGCTAGCTACAGGGGAGATGTTATAAACACGGAATCCTGGCTGCTCATTGCCGTGAAGGGAAGAGTGGTTCCCAGCTATGACGTTGTGGAAAGGACACAATTAACCTTGATCTGGGGTTTATTTCCTCCACAAATAGAGAAGCCCCGGCTGGCACTGGAGCCTTGCTCCTTGCCGGTCCTGACTGCGAGGGATTTTCAGAATGGCTAATTAATACAAAGCAGGCGCCTGCATATCCCTCCTAGTTGTGCTGGGCTTTGAAGACTTCCAGGGCCCAGTGACAGAAGCTTTGATTTCTTTCTTTGGAGTAAGATGGAAAACACATCTAGGAAGCAAACACTAAGTGAAGTTCCTGGTCCCATAAGCAAAATACCATGCAGTCTAGTAATATTTTTGATGGGGCAAGAGTTACTGGGCTGGGATAATTTTGGATAAGCACAGATTAACTATGGCTCTATTTTTATAAGGTTTTCTCAGGGGCAGGCTTGGAACATTCCAGCCACATTCCTCTGAAAGCTGTCTCGTTTTGAGCGGTTGGGTACCTTATTTCTGGAACCCATGTCCTACCTGTGTTTTCCCCTAGAAATTAGACATACTGCTTACTTGGTCAAGAAATATTTTTTTAAGTATCGACTGTATCAACATTTATATTAAATAATATATGTATGCTAATGAAGCAATCAAGCCTTTGAAGAAGGGGTGCCAAACTCTTGGTGGCAAGGTCAGAAGTGGTGTTTGATTTTTTTTTTTTTTTAAACAATATGCATGCATTACTTTAGGCAGCTGACAAGAAACCGCCGAGAGGGGAACATAAGCAGAGTCAGAGAGTCTCTGGAAATCTCTGTGACTGGGGGATGCAGAGGAGGCTGCAGGCTGGGGGGTGGGGCTGCGACCTGGGGCTCTGACCCAGGCAGGTACACTCACCCTCATAACCCAGTCCACCCCTCCTCTCCGCTTCTGGTTAAAGGCAAGCTCAATAACCAATCAAAAGGGGGCAGTTTGGGCTCCCCAAATTCCTACCTTAGGTCTTGCCCGTTGTCATCAGATGAGACGTCGTCAACGTGGATCTGGTCACAATCCTACAGAGAATGTGGCGAGAGGAGAAAAAGAGGAAGTGTGACTGTAGTCTCTGAGAGCGAGTCAGTTTCATAAGCTGAGCACTGGCCTGGGAGTCAGGAGTCCTGGATTCTGGTGTGAAGTTTGCCCCTAAAGGTTAGGTGACCTCCCATGAAGTCTCCTGCCTTCTGTTGCCTTTGGGACCCTTATAAATGAGGTAGGCTGTTGAGGGGGAGTGACCATGTAATTTATCACGGACATCCAGACTGTTTTGCAAGTAAAGGGACTGCTGTTACGGTTGCATTGGGAGGACAGGCACAAAACAGGACCACCCGCCTCCGCCCCTGGGTGTGTGAGGACATATGGGCATCCTGGCCCTGCGGTCAAAGCCTTTGCCTTAATCAAGGTATGGCCTCTGTGTGGAGGGCTTCTCTGCCTTCATCCGAGCAGGGAACCTTAGATCGATCAAGCATTCACTTCCAGAGGCACCCCCTTCCCCAGGCCCCCCCGGTGTCCCGTGATCTGTGGCCAGCATCGATCAGGTACTTATCATAATATATAATGTACGAGGCTTGCCATTCCAGACTCCGGTGCCCTGCTGCTCTCCACCACTCACACACTGCTCAGTTCTCTTTGGGGAAACACCTTAGCACAGGTGAGTTAAGACCGAGGGGAGGAGCTGACAGAGGTGGGCACGTGACCCTGACCCAACCAATCAGAGGGACCCAGGAGCCTTCCAGCCTCAGTGATGGTGTGAAAGGGGAACATGTGGTCTAAACTAGACCAGTGAGGGCCGGCCCGGGACTCTGGCTGAGACCTTGGGGAGGGGGCCTCTCCTTCACCGCAGCTGCCAGGTGGTGGGATTCAGCCTGGAGAAAAGCAGATCTGAGAGCTGGAGAGGGATGAGGCCCTGATCACAGTATTTGATCCCCGGGATCCAGCCCCAGCTGAAACCAGAAACCAGACCACCCTGACCGTGGTAACCTGAGTAATTAGTACCGCCCCCCCCCCAAATGTCCATGCCCCAATTCCAGGCTCCTTATATGGCGAAAGGGACTTTGCAAAGTGATTAAGTTAAAGGTCCTGAGATGGGGACATTATTCTGGATTACCCAGGTGGGCCCTAAGTGTAATTACAAGGGGTCCTGTGAGTAAGAAGCAGAGGAGTATTTGACGACAGAGAGGAGAATAGGATTGGGATGGCATTGGGATGGCACAAGCCCGGAAATACAGGTGCCCACTAGACACCAGAAAAGGCCCAGACTCCTCCCCTCAGAGCCTCCAGAGGAAACCAGCCTTGCCAGCGTCTTCAGCCCAGTGAGACTGCTTCTGGATGCCCGGCGTCCAGAACGATAAGGGAACACACAGCCTAAACCACCGAGTGTGTGGTGATCGGTTTACAGCCGCCGCAGCAAACGACTCCCTGGGCTCTTCGGCTTGAGCTAGTGGAGTTGGATTTCTGTCACTTTGCAACCGGGTGACACAACCACCTCCACGAAGCTACATGCAACATCCAGCCAGAGGGGTCACCTCTGCCCCCGCCAGGAAGTCCATCCAGGTGGCAGGATGACCAGGCGAAAACCGTGAGCGTGCTGTGCCTGCTCCGGCTCCTGGTGAGCCCTAGGCTCCAGAATCTGACCGCCTCCCGGCTGTGTGACCTCAAGCCAGTGGCATAACCACCCTGAGCCTCCAAGGTCGCCTTAGGAAATGCAAGACAGAGGAAGCTCCATCACAGGCTTGGCGTGAGGAGAAGGGAGGTGCTGGGCTGAAAGCACCTAGCGCCGGGGCTCGAACCCGGCAGGTGTGGCACGAATGGTAGATTCTATTATTGTGTTAAGATTTAGGAATGTCCACATTTTGGTTGCAAGGTAATTTCAGGAGGCAGGTGTCTCCTGGAAAACACTACAAGGGAGAGGGGAAGCACATGGAACTCTGAGGTTGACCTCTAAGAAAAAAACTGGTGGGGACATCTCTGGTTGGTTGATGGGAGGGTAGAATCTGGGGGAAAAAATGGTGTCAATGTTTTGAGCACATCTCTTTTTACTTAAGGAAGAGGCTTGAATTTATCTTCGAGAATAGGAGCTGTGCAGGGGGTGGGAATGATGGGAAACTCTCCCCTCATTAATTTTTAAAGGCCTATAGGGGTAACCATGTTGTTATGGAGATGTGGGGGTGGGGACAGTGACATTTGGGGCAGCCTAGGCTACTCTGCGGGGATCAAGGCTGGAACCTGGGAGAAAGGGGTGGTGTGGCCACCGTTCTCTCTCTGGTTCCCTGAGTGGGCTTTGGATTGCTAAGGGGTTTGCCGGAAGGTGAGGTTAGCTTCCAGAGTCCCTGGCACATGCTGGCCCACAGCTCTGTGGCAAAGTATGATCTGGAGTCCTTGACACCTGGGACCTCTCACATCCGTGGGCCTGGGACAACGCCAGGGCCTGGGCAGCAGTGTGCTCTGACAGGCCTGGATGGAAAGGGCCGTGGGGAAGTTCCACCATGAGGGCAGGTGGAAGTAGGGGCAGAGGGCAAAGAACATGGCGGATGTTAAGTGGCGAACCCAACTGGGAAGCTCTTTGGGGAGCACTGGGAAAAAACTGGGGCTACGGAGTGACCGCTCTTGAGCTAGCTTACACCCAAACCTCTACTGTTCCTCATTCTGCATTTCCTTTCTTCCCATGGGCCTGGAATTCTCATCAATATTTGGTGGTCTCAGGTCTACCCAAGACCTTTCCTAAAATAGCAGAACACAGTGGTACACCCCTGCTTGAAAGTTTCTACAGTCATGCTGTTTAATACAGTAGTGATTAGCCACATGTGGCTATTGATAATTATATTTAAATAAACTTAAATTCAACAGCATACAAATGGTTCCTTAGGCCTATTTCAAGTGCTCAGTAGCTACATGTGGCCACTGGCTACCGTACCAGACAGCGCATGTACGCCCATCGTCACAGAAAATTCTAGTGGACAGTGCTGCTGTCGAGGGGTAAAGGAACCAGGCTGATGATTCTTCTGTGTTGATAAGCTCACTTAGGGAAGACCTTGCGAGCCGGCCTGGAGACTGAGCTTACTCAGCCCACACTATGCTTGAAACATTTTTTTGGAACAATAGCCAATATGTAAACTCAGGAGACCTCTCTTTTTCTCCTTGCCTTCTCTCCCCCTTCTCCCTTCTTGTTCTCACTTTCTTTCTCTGTCTTTCCAGATTTTTCGGCTACTCTGAGACTTTACACGCTCTGGCAGTGTGGGGCTTGCATCCATCCGTCCCATCTGTCCTTGGCCCTTTCCAGGGCTCTGCAGGCTCGTCTGTGTTTTCTGCCCTTCATGTTCCTGCTTACATGGCCGCAGTGAGGGTGCTAGTTGGAGCCCTCTGAGCTGCAGAAATGTTACCTACATGGAAGGGTCCTCGACCGGCAAGCCTGATATGTTCATGAAAATGGTCTTTAAAAGCCAACGCTGACTTTGAAGACCCAGGCACAGAGAAAAAAAATTAGTAGCAGATTTCTACCCCCCGTCCATGGCTTTGCCTGAAATTGGAAAAACACCTCCTTCTGCTCTCCAGTTTTGCCTCAAGCTCAAAAGCTGCTCCGGGGGTCACACGGGCTCAGGCCCCTGGGCAGGGTTCCCTGTGCTTTCCCTGATGTCAGGGGAAAGGCATGTGGGAGGCTCTGGTTTTCTCATTTGCAAGGGGATTGTTGGGGGCGCTAAAGTGTGACAACAGTAGCGATCACATTTCGGGCTTCATAAAATACCGTGGCGCTCAGCTAGACGCTACCTCATACTCCACCAGCTGACCTGGATCCTGTTACCCGCTGGGTCTGGGCTGGCAGTGAGGGGAGTGCGACAGTGCCGAGGAGGGGAGCTCTGGGGGAGGAAGATCCTATGCCCCCCAATTCTCCTGCATGGGGGGCCAGGCCTTGGAGGTGGGATGCTGGCTTTTCACACTAACCCAGTGTTTCTTGCCTCTTCGGGGTCAAGTGTGGCCATCCTGCGGGGTCAGAGCAGGATCTGCTCATAAAGACAGAGGAAGGGTTCTCATGCCCCGACCTGGGTGAGATGCCTGGGCCTCCATGCAATCCCAGCCATGGGGAATTCACACTTTCTGATCCAGAGAAACACCTGCACATTGGCTTGTGCAAGAATGTCCATCATCCTAGTGAAAAGCAGGAAAACACCTGAAGTTCCCTCAACTGGATCATCACTAAATAAACTGTGGTACGTCCATTCAGTGGACTCCTGCCTGGTGGGTCCGAAGAGTCATGGAGACTTTTATGTTAGTACATGGAAGTATTCCCAAGACATCCCATTGTGTGGGGGAAAAAGAGCAGCTTGGAGAACAATACAGCCAGGTTCACACTGTACATATGGTGTTGACCTAGGAGCAACATGGGGGTTTGGAACGCTGACCCCCACGCAGTCAAAACTCTGTGTACGACTTCTGACTACCTCCAAACTTAACTGCTAATAGCTTTTGTTGATTGGAAGACTTACTGGTAATATAAACAGTTGACTCATATTTTATATATTATATGTATATATACTGTTTTCTTAGAATAAAGTGAGCTACACAAAAGAAAGTATTAAAATCAGAAGGAAAATACTTTTTACTTTTAACAAATACAGGACTGTGCTGTATTTATTTAAAAATCTGCATATCTGGAGCACCTGGGTTGCTCCGTGGGTTAAATCTCTGCCTTCGGCTCAGGTCGTGATCTCCGGGTCCTGGGATCGAGCTCCACATTGGGCTCTCTGCTCAGCGGAGAGCCTGCTTCCCCGCCCCCCGCCCCCCCCCGCTGCTCTGCCTACTTGTGATCTCTCTCTGTCAAATAAATAAATAAAATCTTTAAAAAAAATCTGCATATATGTAGATCTATGCAATTCAGACTCATGTTGGGATGCCTGGGCGGCTCAGTCAGAAATCAGTTGAGCATCTGACTCTTGGTTTCGGCTCAGGTCATGATCTTGGGGTCATGAGATCGAGCCCCATGTTGGGCTCTGTGCTTAGCATGGAGTCTGCTTGTCCCTCTCCCTGTGCTCCTTCCCCTGCTCTCTCTAATAAAAAAATTAAAAAAAAAACAACAAATATGTTGTTTAAGCATCAACCGTATTTATAAAAACCCATTAAAAACAAAGTAAAATATTTTATATTTTACATATACACAAATGGAAAAAGAAAGATCTGGAAGCTTACATATCTGATTGGAAGCAGCAGTTCTATCTGGGAAGGCACTGGGATTGGGTTAGTGGTCAAAGGAGGCTTTAAGTTCATCGAAATGCTTACTCCCTCCTTCTCTCCCTCCTCTGCCTTTTTCTATAAGGATAATGCACATATGCATTCTTTGAAAACAGGAAATGCTCCCTGGGAAGGAGACAGACGGGATCCAATACAGGAGCAGGGGGAGGGATCAAGGGAGAGGGAGAAGCAGATTGCTCTGCCGAGCAGGGGGCCTGATGGGCTACTTGGTCCCAGGACCCTGGAATTATGACCTGAGCTGAAGGCAGATGCTTAACCGACTGAGCCACCCAGGCGCCCGGCACTTTGCCCATATTAAGGGGGATACTGTTGACATGCCATTTCACAGAGGAGAAAACAAAGTGGGGAGAAGTGCAGAAACTTGCCTGTTGTAGACTGAGTTGTGATTGTGAAACCCCAGCCCCCAGGACCTGCAAACAGACCTTATTTGGAAATAGGCTCTTTGTAGATAATCAGGTTAAGGTGAGATCATGAGGGTGGTGGCTCTCACCCAGTATGGTGGCATCCTTATAAAAAGGGGAAATGTCAACACAGAGACAGACACAGGCAGGGAGAATGCCAGCTGAACACGAGGACAGAGAGACATGGCACAGACTCTCCCTCACCGGCATCAGAAGGAACCAACCCTGCCAGCACCTTGATCTCAGACTTCTGGTCTCAAGAACGGTGACACAGTGTTGCTGTCGTTTCGGCCACCCAGTGTGTGTACTTTGTTTTGGGAGCCACAGCAAACGCATACAGTGCCCGAGGCTACACAGTGACAGAGAGGAGGAGCCCAGATCTACAAAAACCATTTGTAAAAACACTTATTGTGGCCCCAGAACCACATCACACAATGCATGGGTCAAGAGCAGAGAGGTTTCAAGGATGAAAAGTGGCTCTTGCCTTCCAGGTACTTAACATATCACTGGGAAAGAGGAGGTACACGTACATGAGAGGCTGCACCGCTCATTCAGCACACAGACCTACTGATCACCCACTATGTGCCCAACACTAGGCTGGATCCTGCTTGTGTCCTGGAACAGTCCCCGACTCCTTGCTTCCCCTCACATTCCTCCACGAACCCATCAGCAATCCTGCTGGCTCTCCCATCAATGTATATCCACCGTAAGTCAATATATATTCACGATTAGTCAATGAATAGATGATATATGTCCACGATCTGACCATTCACGCCTCCTCCACTGCTCCCACCACGCTCCAAGCTCTCCTTATCTCCCACTGAGATCAGTGCTCAGCAAACTACAGCCTCTCTGTGCGAATAAAGCTTTACTGCAGCACCATCAAGTTCATTCATTTACTAGTGTCCATGGCTGCTTCTGTCCTACAACGAGAGAACTGAGCAGTCAAGACAGAGACAGTGGGACCTGCAGAGCCTGAACTAGCTACTACCTGGCTCTTTACAGAAGAAGTTTGGGGACCTCCGAGTCAGACTCTTGGGTCATTTCCTCACTCTCTCTGCTTCTCCCCCTTCTACGCCCCATCCTGCCAGCCCAGTCCACATCTTGCAGCCAGAAGGGTCCTGTTCACTCCTAAGTCAGGTCCTGTCCCTCTCTACTCAAAACCCCACAATGGCTCCCACCTCCCTTGGAATAAAAGCCCGGTCCTCACAAAGGAGGGTCCTGCGTGCTGCAACCCGCCTCTACCTCCCACCATCTCTCACTGCACTTGCAGACACGGCAGCCTCCTGCTATTCCTTCAACAACTGGTACACTCCTGCTGCAGGGCCTTTGCACCTGCTGTTCCTTCTATTTCAAATGCTTTTCTTTCCCTTTCCATTTGCTAAAAGCCTGAAGAGGCTCTGTTGATATCATCTCCTTTGTAAAAATGGCCCCAACGCCACCTTATATCAGGACAAGTAACTCGTCTTTGTTGTCCCACTTTATGGGACCTCTAGGACTACCTAGGTCTGATATAATGGCCAATCTCTACTCTTATCTGGGAATTTGGAAAAACTCTAAAGATAGCATCCATCAGAGAATATAGCAGTTAAGAGCATAGACTCTGGACCCCAGGTTCAAGCTCTGGCTCTGCCACTCAGGAACTGAATGACGTTGGACAAAGTATTGAATCTTTTTGACCCTCAGCTTCCTATCTATAACTGGGCTATGGAACACTACTTACCACACTGGGGTACTGCAAGGATTAAATGAGTCAGTAGAGCTAAGGCACTCTGAAAAGGAGAGAAAATGAAAATTCTTGCTATTATCACTAATTTGAATCCTATAGGCCTGAACTCTGTGCCTGGTGTAGTAACGGTCAAAGTGGAACAGAGTTCACCATCAAGAGAGGCTCATTGGGGCACCTGGGTGGCTCAGTGGGTTAAGCCTCTGCCTTCGGCTCAGGTCATGATCTCAGGGTCCTGGGATCGAGCCCTACGTCGGGGTCTCTGCTCAGTGGGGAGCCTGCTTCCTCCTCTCTCTCTGCCTGCCTCTCTGCCTACTTGTGATCTCTCTCTCTGTGTCAAATAAATTAAAAAAAAAAAAAAGAGAGGCTCACGAACGAACAACCCTGCAAATAAGGCAATTTAGAAGCAGAGCAGAAAAATGCATTCCTCAGGCAAACCCCACCAACATGCCAGGACACCGCGCACTCCTGCGTCTCAGGGAGCGAGGGCAGGAGAGAACTGGTAGCGACGTTCAGGTTCACATCTCCTGGACATTGCAATTGGTGTTCAAATGCCGCCCCCCCCCCCTCCGCCCCGGGCTTCAGTTCCAGCCCTGCTGTATGCTAGGTGTGTGACCCTGGGTGGTTTACTTAACATCAAACTTTTAGTTTTAGAATGACTTTAGAATGACTTTAGATTACAGAAAATTTGCGAATATAGTACCGAGAGTTCCCATATATCCCAAGCTCAGTTTCCCTTATTGTTAACATTATATATATATGTTATATTTATAACATCTTACATATATATACATTTTAAGATTTTACTTATTTTTGAAAGAGAGAGAGAGGAGGAGAAGTAGAGGGGGACAGGGACAGACTCCATGCTGAGCGCGGAGTCAGACGTGGGACTTGATCTCAGGACCCCGAGATCATGACCTAAGCCGAAACCAAGAGTCAGACGCTTAACTGACTGAGCCACCCAGGCGGCCTAACATCTTATATTTGTATGGTGCACCTGTCACAACTAATAAATATTACTATATCCTTAGTAACGAATGTCAGTTCCTTTTTTTTTTTTTTTTTTAAAATCACAAGTTGAATGGCACTTTAATTTTTCTTTTCAACATTCTGTTCTGCAGCTTCCTTGGCCCTTTTTGCCCGGAAGCCGAAGAGCCGGGCATTGGCACGGGCCACGTGAAGACTGACGAACAGCCTGCATTTCTTCTCCTCTGGGAGGACCGGCTCTCTCCATATGGACATTCCGTGTGGGCATGACCCGGCCCGTCAGCTGGGTGCCCAATCTGAGTTCTTCGACAGAGCTAGTCTGTAGGGACCATGTGGACATGTTCGGCTTTCTTGGAGCCACTGAGATCCCAATGGTCTGTGCCACCTTCTCGGGGATGCCAGGCGCCAGTAACCCTTCCAAGCAGAGGCTCCTGCCAGCTGGACTTCAGTGCGATGCCTCACCGGGGGGCAGCCCGCGATGGGCCAGATGGGTTCCGATGCAGGCCTTGGTCAAAGCGGTGTGCCTTGGCTCGCTGGGCCCTGCCTCTGGGGCGCTGCCATGTCCGTTGCTGGGACCACGTCGCCACCTGCCACTGTCAGTCTTCGTGGAAACAGGGCTTCAGGATAATTCTGGCTGGGTGCGTGGCTGCCACCTCTGGGCCTCCTCCGAGATAGGCCGGCCCAACTAATGTCCATTGTTTATTCAGAACTCTTTAGTTTTCTCCCTCATGTCCTTTTCCTCTTCCAGAATCCTCTCCAGGGCATCACACCACATTCTGTCCTCTTCTCTCTTTAGGTTCCTCCGGGCTGTGCCAGTTTCTTTGACTTTCCTTGGAGTTGCTAACACTTTCAAGGGGTACCAGTCAGCTGTTTTGCAGACTGTCTCCCAACGGGGATTTGCCTGTTGCTTCTCTCATGGGTAGACAGGGTTACGGGTTTCGGTGAGCAGGACTGCAGAAGGAAAGTGCCATTCCCACTGCATCATGTCAAAGGTGCATCCTATCAACATGACTTCCCACTGTTCATGTAGACCTTGACCCCCTGGCTCAGGTGGTCTCCATCAGGTTCGTCCACTGTAAGGTGACTCTCCTCTCCTTTCCATACTGCACTCTGAAAGGAAGTTACCATGCAAAGCGCACAGTTGGGATGGAGAATCTAAATCAATGATTCGGGGGGCCCTGGGGGGCTCAGTCAGTTAAGCATCTGAGTCAGGTTTTGGCTCAGGTCGTGACCTCAGGGTGGTGAGACTGAGCTTTGCTTCTGGCTCTGTGCTCACTGGGGAGTCTGAGATTTTCCCTCTCCCTCTGCCCGTCCCTCATCCACGTGTACTCTCTCTCAAAACAAATAAAATCTTTAAAAAAATAAATGATTCAGAATTTTCTGCATGGGAGAGTCTCCTATTCCCTTCCACTTACTTATTATTTTAATCGTTATCTGTATCATTGTGGACTCATGGGTGCTTTTTTAATACTCAAGAGTCCAATAGTGTGTTCCTTGTTTTCATAGCCCAAGTGCTCCAGCTTTGGCTACTGGGAACTCCTCCAGGGAGCTCCTGGGTCCCTCTGACATCCTCCGTCCCTGTGCAGTTTTTGGAGCACTTCCTTACTTTCTGGCACCTTAAGATGCTCCACATGTATTAATGTATATTTCTTGGTCTAGCCCTAGAATCAGCCCCTCCTCCACGGAGCCCTGGTTCCTCTTCCTGGAAAATGGTCACAGAACCCAAGATCTGGGTGCTGGGGGTGCCCATCGCCACCAGAGTGTCAGCATTTCAGGGCTCTCTTGGGTGACAAAGTCTCCAGTTTCTTTTTTTTAAATTTTAATTTTTATTTTTTTTTCCAGTTTCTTTTTTTTTTTTTTTAATTATGAAACATGGTTAGTATACCCATTTGTAGGTGTGTCACAAAGCATGTGGCAGGCCTGAGAAATAGTACCAGTTACAACCCAGATCCCTCTTTCACCAGCGTCCAAAATCGAAGTCCAGAGAGGGCCTAAGTGGAACGTACGTGAAGAGTCACGAGGCACAGGGGAGAGTGTCTGCGGGACCGCAGGGGTGTCCCGCCTTTCATCAGCAATGATGATGATCTGTCTATTTACCCTGTGCTCGAGGTCCAGATTTAGTTTCCGGGGGAGGCTCCTCTCATATAATGGGGGGGGGGCGAGCATCTCATCTTTTTCTTTATAGTTTGTGCAAAATAGGATTTATCCCTTCCCTGAATGTTTGGTGGAATTCCTGTTTACCACCAGCTCACCCTGGTGCCTTTTTCGAGACTACGTCCTTAACTGCCATTTTAGTCTCTCACCATCATTGGTTTATTTATTTTTAAATTTCCCCTTGGGTTAATTCTGGTAATTTAGGTCTTCCTGCCAAGTGTCAACCTCATCTAGGTTTCAAGTTCATTGGCATAATACTGTACCGTATTCTCCTAATTAAAAAAAATGCATCTCCCCTGAATCTACAACAACGTCCATCCTTTCATTCTGGATGTGGTTTAGCATCTCGACCTCTTTTCTTTTTTCCTAGCTCAATACTTGCCAAAGGCTTTTCTTCCTTCGTGGTCTTTTTGATTTTCCTGTTTTACTAATAAAAATGTAACTTAAGGCTGGCTCATCTTTTCCTGGTCTCCCGTAGGCTTGGATACTTGGCCTTCCCTTCCCGTCGTGGTTCAGTTCCCAACAGCAAGCTCAGGGACAAACACGGATCAAGACTCCCCGCTCAGGGGCGCCTGGGTGGCTCAGTGGGTTAAAGCCTCTGCCTTCGGCTCAGGTCATGATCCCGGGGTCTGGGATCGAGCCCCGCATCGGGCTCTCTGCTCCATGGAGAGCCTGTTTCCTCCTCTCTCTCTGCCTACTTGTGATCTCTGTCAAATAAATAAATAAAATCTTAAAAAAAAAAAAAAAAAAAAAAGACTTGTCCGCTTAAGCCGGCAATAGCCGGGTCTTCCCCAGCCTGCGCGGCAACAGCCGGGTCTTCCCCAGCCTGCGCTGCTGAGGTCTGATCCCGTTCCTTTTTGTCCTTGGCTGCCTGGAGACACGAATGCCAAAAGGAAACTGTTGACAAATTTGCTTTAGAAAAATCACTCATAAAAAAAAAAAAGAAAAAAGAAAAAAAGAAAAATCACTCTTGTGACCGACCGGATGGACTCCCCGGCCACGCCTCCTCTTTTGAGGCAGGTATGTTTCCAAGTAAGATCGTGTCCTGCGGCCTCTAGATGGGCCGGAGAGGGGCCTGCTCCCTGGGAGGGAAACCCGGGCTGTGGCTCACGTGCTAAGTGCTGGGGACTCATCTGCGGAGCACCGAGGAGGCCGTGGGGCGTGCCGCATGGACGGCCGGCTGGCAGGATGCCTGGGAGAGCAGCTCGGCGCGGACACGGAGAACTTACTCTCCCGCAGAGCCGTACCAGATGAAAGCCATCGGACTGTGCAGCCCGCGAGCAGCCGCGGCTTGCCCGGACTCCAGCCCCTCCCGACTCCCTTTAGCGAGATCCTTCCTGAAACTCTGGCAGCACGTCAAAACGCTCCCCCTTGGGCCCGCCTGCCCACCTGGCCACTCCTGAATCTGGCCCCAAACCTTTAGGTCCCTCTTGTTTCATAGAAAAGGCTCTTTTCCTCCCTGCTCTCTGCCGATCATGTGCCTTCTTCGCTCCCTCGGTTCATCTCAAAACTGCTGGAGGGGCGCCTGGGTGGCTCAGTGAGTTAAAGCCTCTGCCTTCGGCTCAGGTCATGATCCCAGGGTCCTGGGATCGAGCCCCGCATCAGGCTCTCCGCTCAGCAGGGAGCCTGCTTCCCTCTCTCTCCCTGCCTGCCTCTCTGCCTACTTGTGATCTCTGTCTGTCAAATGAATAAATAAAATCTAAAAAAAACAAAACAAAACTGTGCTGGAGTCAGCTTGGCCTGGGCTTCCACGTGCATGCTGCTTGTACCGTAGGATCTCTCTGGGCCTCAGGTTCCTCATCCGTCAAACAGAGCCGAAGAACCGTCCCTCGCAGGGCTGCGGTGAGATGTGAGTGAGGAAATGCACGTGTGCTGCCCAGACGGGAGCTCAATAATGTCTGCGCCGGGCAAGTTAGCATCGTGGTGCCTCAGTTTTCCCATCTCAGAAATGGGGGTATGCCCCAGTATTTAGCATCTGTGGTGGTGAAAGGTCTGAGTGAATGAGTGCAGGCGGCCCCCGTGGACAGTATGAGGGACGTGTCAGCTGGGGC
Source organism: Mellivora capensis (assembly GCA_004024625.1). Lineage (NCBI taxonomy): Eukaryota > Metazoa > Chordata > Mammalia > Carnivora > Mustelidae > Mellivora > Mellivora capensis. The sequence goes on along the minus strand of PISX010003773.1, from coordinate 26,245 downwards.
TGTGTTCTCTGCTCAGCTCCTGCCACAGCTGGCGTCCTTCTTTCTAGAAATGCATTCAGATCCTCTATTGCTCTGTCCATCTTCCGGGTGGGGCGTGAGGGCGCCGTCATGGTTCCTCAGGCTTCTGTTGTTACCTGTGGGGCTTCTGTTTTGTGTATACAATAAGGTGGTGTGTTAACTCCTGGGGGAGCTTTTGTTCTTGTCTTGCGCATTTACATCAGGAGTTTCTTCTCCTCTTGCTGTCGGACCTTGCTTGTCTTTCTCCAGACGTCGTCCTGGCTACACCAACCCTCTCTGCTCTCTCTTTCCTTATGAACCCATAGTCTACAGCACTGTATTGAGTCTGTATTTCCTGGGCAGAACCTTCTTTCCCCAGCCAGATGGCGGTCACTCTCCGTGGGAGAGGCAGCAGAGCACGGTGGGTAAAGCCCTCAGACGCCGGAGCCAGGCTGCCTGGGTCTGAATACCACCACCGCCAGCTGTGTGACTCTGGTTCACTTAACCCCTCCATGCTTCCGCTTCTTTATTTGTAAAGTGGGTGTTTTGGACTGAATGTGTGCCCCCCACAATCCATAAGGTGAAGCCCTAAATCCCAGTATCTGGAGCTGTGGCCTCTAAGAAAGGAAATGTTAAGGTTAAATGAGGTCAGAAGGGTGGGGCCCTGATCTAATAGGATTAGTGCCCTTCAAGGAAGGGGCGTCAGAGAGCCCCCTTTCTCAGTCTCTGCACACACACTGAGGAGAGGCCACGAGAACACGGGAAGTAGGTGGCTACTTCTACAAGCCAGGAAGAGAGTCCTCGCCAGAAGCCAGATCTGCCAGCACCTCAGTTGGGGACCTGTAGCCTCCAGAACTGTGAGAAAATTCCTTTCTGTTGCTTAGACCATTCAGTCTGTGGTGTTCTGTTGTGGTAGCCCAAGCAGACTAAGACAATGTGTAATAAAAGTGAGGATTACACAAGTTTTCGTGTGTTCCAGATCAGGCTCCCTGCTTAGCAGAGAGCCTGCTTCTCCCTCTCCTCCCTGCTCCTGCTCTCTCTCCCTATCTCTAGCTCTCCAATAAATATATAAATTCTTTAAAAAATTAGTTAAAATTAAATACAATAGAAATTCCGGGTCTCAGTTGCGCTAGACATAATTCAAGGGCTTCCTAGCCCCATGTGGCCAGTGGCCACTGTACTGGACAGAACATTTACAGCACTGTAGAAAAATCTACCAGACGGGACCACTCTAGACCATCAGTTTCCAAATGGTTTTGACCATGACTTTCAGTAAGAAATACATTTGCTATAACACAGAGATTTTAATTACCAAAACATAATTTCTAAGACTGGAACAATTTTCTAACAATATTCACCACTACTGTTTGTGATGTACCCAATCATACTCTAGTTTACTCTTTTCTCCTTAATTGCTGAAGAAAGGATGCTGGTCTTCACCCTTTAAATGGTCATGGTTTGCTTTTTCCAAAATGCTAGCATTCCCTGCGTGGTTGTAAGCGTGCAGGAAGGAGAGAATGACTGATTTTGAAGGCTTTTCCTCATTTCAGTCCCACAGGGACCTGCAGAAGAAGTGGGGACTCAGCCAAATTCAGTGCCTTGTTCAAGGTCTTAGAGCTAAGAAGGAGTGGGAAGGGGATTTGAACCTGGGTCCTTCTGATCCTGGGGTGGCGTCCCCAATCTCTTCCCAGTACGAGGCCTCTCTGGGGAGTGGGAGCCTCCATGCCCGTGGTTCCAGGCTCTGGTCCTTCATGTGGCACCGTCTTGGAGTTTGATCTACGGAAGCCCCTTTCGTTTACTTCTCATTTTATCTTGAAATCTGTTCTCCTTTTTAGACATTTAAAACCCTCATTTCAGGGTTCCCTGGGTGGCTCAGTCCATTAAGCATTTGACTCTTGATTTTGGCTCAGATCATGATCTCAGGGGCATGGGATCGAGGCCCAAGTCGAGCTCCATGCTGGGCATGGAGTCTGCTTCAGATTTTCTTTCTCCCTCTACCTCGGCCCCTACCCTCCACTCTAAGAAAATAAAAAATTGGGGCACCTGAGTGGCTCAGTGGGTTAAAGCCTCTGCCTTCAGCTCAGGTCATGATCCCAGGGTCCTGGAATCGAGCCCCACATCAGGCTCTCTGCTCAGCGAGGAGCCTGCTTCCTTCCCTCTCTCTCTGCCTGCCTCTCTGCCTACCTGTGATCTCTGTCAAATAAATAAAATCTTAAAAAAAAATAAATAAAACATTCACCTCATCCTAAGTAATATTACTTATGAAATCACTGGCTTAATGGCTCAATCATTTCCACCCCCAGACATGAGGAGGAAAAAAACCCGTACGTTTAACAATTTCTTTTTTTTTTTTTTTAGCATTCAACTAAAAGCCAGCCACCTGAAGCCTGGGTTGGGCTGTCCACTACGTGATCCAGGAATCTCGTGCAGCCGGCCGGTGGCTCTCAAGGCCTCAGCGCCATGATTCTCCAGGGGGTGCCGCCGGCTTTTTGGGTGTGATGGTTCCTGACGCGCAGGGCAGGCCACAGGGCCGGGTTATTTGGCATTCCTGGTCCTGCCTGCGGCAAACCAGTAGCTCCTCCCTTTCCGGGGAGGAGTGGCACCCTCCCTCCCATTTCCAAGCGCATCCTCCTGGCAGGATGGCCCTGCCCTCGGGTCTAGTGAAAACACACCGATGACAAGGATAAAGGTGTTGCAAACCCCAAAAGCAAGGACATGGGAGAGGAGACATCGGAGACATTGGAGAGGACATGGTAACAGCGCCCACCCTCTCCCACACACTGAGCTGGCCCTGGCTCACCATGGCCTCCATTTCACGTCTTTCTCTTGCCCAAACTGAGAGCCTTCTTGCTGGAATTTGGAAACGCTCCCAATCACACCACCGATACAATCTCAGCCATTCAACAAGCTCTAGATTTTCAAATCTCTTTTTAATCAAAGGTATAGTATCTTGAAACAGAAAGAATGAATTCTTGTCTTGAAGATTTGCATTTTTTAAGAGTGCAGGCCTTGGAGTCCAGCAAACTCTGGTTTGAATCTTGGGCTTAATACTTACAGCTGCCGTGAGCTTAGGCAAATCCCTAACCCTCTCTAAACTTTACTTTCCCCATCTGTAAAATGGGGGGAAAGAAACATGATGGGCTGCACAGGGTTGTCACAAATTCCTGGCACCTTTGCAGGATCCTATATGCACATGATGATAATGAAAATAATGATAATAAAATAATACTAATAATATGATAACCATCAGTTATGTCATGCTATTATGTTCTGGGGGCTTTATATACATTAATTCATTTAATTCTGAGTAATCTTATGAGGCAGGAATTATAATTATTCCCATTTTGCACATGAGGACAGAGGCACAGAGAGGTTAAGTACTCACCCAAGGTCACACAGCTTTTAACTGCCGAGCTGGGTTATGAACCCAGGCTATTTGGCCTCAGAATCTTTGCTCTCAACCATTGCCTCATATTATCTTTGGTAAAGGTCCACCGGACAGGGGAGGTTTGTAGTTCGTCCTTTGACTTTTTGCACCCATCAAAGACATTTCAAAATCTATTGATAGCATATGCCACTTCTGTGCCAGGCATTTGGGTTGGGTAGAAATGGTTCACACTTCCTGTAAAGTGGGCTGCACTGGCTGCCTACGTTTCCTCCTTTACCTGCCAATGAGGGAGAGCCCAGTGGCCCCTGAAGCTGAGTGGGCACAGGCAGAGTCTTGGGGGTCCAGGAACAACCGCTGAGAGGGTCCGTTCTCAGGTCTGGATCTGGACTTGCTCCTAGCAACTCCCATCTCTCTGGGTGACTTGCAAGGCTTGGCGGAGACCTTTCACGGCTCCGGGTCTCCAAGGGCAGAGGGGCAAATGACGGTCAACCCTGTGGCTCTGGTTACAAACAGCTCAGTCTCCGCTGTCACTGTTGGGGACTTAGCCAGGCCAGAGAGTCCACGTGCCAGCACAGGGCATCCTCGTACAGCGGAGGAGCTGGGCCCAGGAGTAGGACTGTACACACTCCAGTTCTGATCTTACAATAGCCTCTAAGATATGTTTTCATCCTCGTTTTACAGAAGAGGCAACGGAGGTCCAGAACACGGAAGTCACATTGTGTCTAAGATCACTCAGTGAACAGCAAAACGGGGTTCACATCGAAGTCTGCCTTTGATGCCTGTGCCTCACCACTGCCTTATTCGTTGGGTGTTTTCTCTGCTTTGAAGGTCATGGTTCTCTGCCAACCTTGCTTTTGCAAGCACCCCATTCATTCTGGGGTGGACCGAGGAAAGAGAGCTCTCTCTGCCACAGGAAGTTCCTGCCGTCACCCAGCCTTTGGACAGGTGGAGACCGGCTTGGGCGTAAATGCCAGGGCCTCCCAGCTGCGGACGGCACCTGCGGGTGTTCGAGTCCCCCAGCATGGATGCGTGTGGGGGCAGGAAGCTCTCAGGACTCTGCTTTCTTCCTGCCACTAGCAACACATTGAACCAGCCCCGGGGACAACTTGTGCTCCCTCCCTTCCAGCCTACACGTCGGTGGGGTGCGGGGGGTGTCTGGCCCTGGGCAGAGAGTTCTGAGGGCTCTTATTCACTCCAAAATTTCTTTTTACAATGGAGCTGGGTTCTAATTCAGCTCCAAGTATACTTTCTTTCGCCTTCTCTTGGTTTCATTGGGTTTACGGGGAGATAGAAGAAGAAACCGAACTGTTGCATCTCCCAAAGCTACATGGTTGAATATTGGGGCAAATCCTAGAGGAAGGATGGGATGGGATGCTCCCACCACTTTCTCTAGGGACGCACACCTGCACACATACATATATGCTACATTCAATTTCAGGGCTTCACGTACTCTTCACAGAAGGGGTGTGACCCGAACCATCACCCTGAGCTGTAAGTTCTGCAAGCGAAAATCTGTCTCTACGTTGCTAAAGTGACTGGCTGGTACTTCAGATACGCACTTTCATTGAAAAAGGTGAAATGAGTTAATAAAAATGGATCTGTCTGCAGGAATATTAACTTCTGCTGTGTTGTATGTTCCCCAAACATACCATTCTGTTTCTAGCCCCTTTAACATTTGCACTGCTGTTTCCCGGCCTGGGAGTACTCTTCTCCCACCTGTCTCTCTCCTGTACTTTCTCCCCATCCCCTCATCTGTAATACCCAAGTATCTTTAATACCCAAGTATCTCCTCCTCTTTGATGCTTCTCCTTTTCCCATCATCCCAATCAGAAGGACTACTTAATCCCTTCCTCCTTTGGGTTGCTGTGGGAATGTCCAGCTGTGTTACACTTATGTCCCTTGCCAGAAGGCGGGATCCTCAGGGACAGGGGCCACACCTGGCTCATTTCTGTGACTAGAGCTCCTGGTACATAGAAGATGGGCAGCAGGAGTTAGTGGGAGGAATACAAGATAGAGGGACAAGATGGGGGAAAGAAAGAAGGAAGACTAGGCGGATACATGGAAGAAAGGAAGGGAAGGAGGCCAGAGAGAGGGAAGGGAGCCCGGGAATGCATGGAGAGAAGGGAGATGGAAAAATGCATGGGAAGATGCATGAATGGACAGCTGGATGAATGAGTGTGGGGGAGAACGGGTGGATGGAAAGGCCAGGTGGATGACAGCGACAGGCTGGAAATGCAGGTGGATGGAGGGAGGGTCAAAGAGTGGATGAAGGAACAAAGAATGGAAGGAAGGAAAAAGGAAGGGAGGGAGAGAAAAGGAAAGAACAGATGGACGAGGTTCTAGGGGGAGGGAGAAGTGGGGGGGAGAGAGAGAGAACAGGCAAGCCAAGGCAGAAGCAGGGCAAAGAGGGAAGACTGGGAAAATGAGGCCAGAACTTTCTCTAATGAGGAGCCGCCATGCTTTGTTCACCCCGGGGCCATGTTGACTGGCATCTCCTCCCCTGCAGCCTGAGCCTGGAAGTCAAAGCCAAGAGAGCTATGTTCCCCAGAGCCTCCGCTCAGCTGGAATGGAGGTCGTAGGGCTAGGCCAAGCATCAGCCTTGGCCGTGAGTCCTAGAGCCCTCTACGAAGTGGCAGCTCGGGAGGCTTCCCACGAAAGGGCTTTCCGGGTGAGTGCAGGTCAGTGAGCCCTGAAGATGGTCTCCCCAGCTCTTGAGCCGTAAGCGCACCAGTTTCAGTTGAACCCGCACCTTGCCCCGCAACCCAGCCAACATTTTGGATGACGGGTCCCCTGCCCCAGCTTCCAAGCTGCTCCTGCACAAAGGAGAGGTGGCCTGGAGCAGGGAGCTGGTTGGCGGAATTTATGCCCAAGCCCCAGCGGCTGGAGTTGTGACCTTGTCGTATCTCTGTGTTGCATGCACGGCTTTTGAATCATTGTGAAATCAGGACTTGTATTTTTCTAGCTTGTAATAAGATAAACAACGTCTAACAATTTAAAGGAAACAGTTTGCCTTGTTACCGTGGAGTCCTCCCTGCCCTCGCCCAGCCCCGGGACACGCGCTGCACCCCTGGTGGAAAGGGGCCTGCTTGTTGAGCACATGTGGCGGGCCAGGCTGCATGCGGGCGGATTTCATCTCTCCCCCATCATCATTACAACCTGGAAGCTCAGTTGTTCTTCTACCTGTTGAGGCTAGAGGAGAGGGAGACCCCTGCCCCGGGCACACAGCCAGGCATGGGCAGAACCAGGGCACCAAGGCAGATGGAACGGTCTCTGGAGTCTTCCCCATGAGTGCTTTCACATGGGAGGCTGGGCGCCTCACTTGACCGAGCTCAGGTACCTGCTTCTACCCTTGACCCCTTCGGTCTGTTCACCCAGCAGCCCGACGGAGCCTCGGAACGTAAGTCAGATGGTGTTCTCCTGCTTAAAACCCTCCAGCGGCTTCCTGTCACCCTGAGAAGATCAGCCAAAGCCTTAGGATGGCCCAGAGCCCCGCATAATCTGCACCCAGCTCCCACTCCCACTCCCACTCCACTACGCTGGCTTCCCTGCCAACTCGGACCATGTCTCAGGGCCTCTGCCCTGCTATTCCGTCCGCACTCTCCCTGCCCGGACACCACGTGGCCTGCTGTCACCTGGTTCAGGTGTCTGCTCCAATGTGGCACAAGCCTTACCTGGTCGCAGCGAGTGAAGTAACAGCTCCGTGACCGTCTCTGCCGGTCTCTCTTTGGGGCACTTTATCCGACATTAAATATTCAGTTGTTTGGGAGAGAGGAGCGGAGAGGGGAATCTTCTGACGTCAGCCCCTAACACCTCACCATCCATGCAGGGGCTGGCCTCGCTGGCTGCAGGAGGGCCATGGCCCTCTCCCGACTCCCACAGTCTCCCTGGGGAGCCCCGGGAGGCTGCCCCGTGGACTTGGACAGGGGCTCCTGCCCCCAGCAAGCTAACGGTTTTTAACTTGGGCACCACGGTTTCAGTTCTGCCGGGGTGCCTCGGGGGACATTTCTGAAAAGCATTTAGGGAGTTAAAGCAAACTGGCTTCCCTGGGCAGCTCCAGCTGGGAATTCAATCCTTCACCAGGAGGTGTGGCTTCCGCTTCGGGGCCAATGAAGAACAGCCGAGGGGGCTAAAGACATTGCCTTGAAACACACAAGAGTCCAGCAAAACACCTGGCCCTGAGCCTCGGGTTCAACCCACACCGATAAAGTGCCCACTGTGTGTCAGGCATTCTTTCTGTGTGGGTCTTTAACTCTTACCTCTGCCCGTCACTTTGGTGTCTTCCCTGGGTGTCGCAGACACCTCCAACCCCATGTGCCCTTGACAGAAGGATGGGTTTCCCCCCTGCATTCCCACGTCTGTCCATCTCAGAGGATGGCACTGTAACCCTTGTCAAGCCAAGCCTCCCGCCGCACCCCAAGTCTTCTCTCTCCCTCATCCCCCATCCAACCCCTCAGGAGCCCTCTTGGCTTTAGCGCAACCCTGAAGCCTTGATCCAACCAGCTTTCTTCTGTTGCTTGGACAACTGCAAAGATTTCTTTGCTGGCCGCCCAGCCCCCACCCTTTGCCTCCTGTTGCCCATTCTCCACACAGCAGCCAGAGTAGTCCTTTTAAAACATAAATGAGATCACACAGCTTTTCCTGTTTAATGTTCCCTGGCCCCACGCTGTCTGTAGCACGTAGGGTAAACTCTGATATCCACGATCCATGTCTGGCCCACACCTCCTTCTCCAGACTCTCTTATCCCAGTTGCCCCTGTGCTTTCACTCATTCACTACAGTCACTGTGGCCTTCACACACTTCCCACCACAGGGCCTTTGCATGTGCTGGTCCCGCCTCTCTAGGTCTCCACCTGGCTGGCTGCTGTCCTCATTCAAGCCTTGGCTCAAGTGTCCCCTCCTCCAGAGGCCTCTCCTGACTCCCTCAAGAAATGCTGACCACCTCCCCACAGCCTACCCCTCTCTCCCATCACTCACTATCATATCTAATTGTTGTATTTTCTTCACGACCATCTCATTAAATGGGCTTTCTCATTTATGGATTTGTTTGGCTGTTTACTGCTGAGGCCCCGGGGATTGAAGGTCACACAGCTGGAGTTCCTGCCCTCATGGAGCCAACATTTTAAGGAGGAGATCTTGAGAGACTAAATCTACCCTGGACTTTTCAACTATAAGAGCCAATAATCGCTTTTCCTTTACTAAAGCCAATCAGGTTTCGTGATTTTCCATCAGCCGACTCTGTATTACATTAGGCTCCATAAATATTTGCTGAATTCAACTGCCATGTTTGTTTTGTTCATTTGTTCTCTTCCTCCCTACCTCCTCCCTCTTTTCCCCCAAGACAGAGGGGTCACTGTAAAGTGGGCCTGCATGTTGCATCTGGATGAAGGGACAGTCCTGGGCTTGATGCTCACAAAACAACCTACCATGCCAATGTTCTCTTTTGTCATCAATGACTTTCTATGTAGCTCCTCTCTTTGATTCCTCAAAAAGTTGAAAACAGAGCTACCCTATGACCCAGCAGTTGCACTACTCAGTATTTATCCCAAAGATGCAAATGTAGTGATCCAAAGGGCCACCCGCACCCCAATGTTTATAGCAGCAATGTCCACAATAGCCAAACTATGGAAAGAGCCCAGATGTCCTTCGAAGACGAATGGATAAAGAAGACGTGGTATACACACACACACACACACACACACACACACGCACGCACAAAATGGAATACTATGCAGCCATCAAAAAACCGAAATCTTGCCATTTGCAGTGACGTGGATGGAATTAGAAGGTATTATGCTGAGTGAAATAAGTCAATCAGAGAAAGACAATTATCACATGATCTCACTCATGTGTGGAATTTAAGAAATAAAACACAGGATCATAGGGGAAGGGAGGAAAAAATAAAACAAGATGAAATCAGAGAGAAAGACGAACTATAAGAGACTCTTAATCACAGGAAACAAACGAACTATAAGAGACTCTTAATCACAGGAAACAAACAGGGCTGCTGGAGGGGAGGGGGTGAGGGAAGAAAAACCATCCTGATGATACGTATTAGTCATGCTCTGGGCCAACCAGGCTAGATCTGAATTCAGAGCCTTCATATTTCTACTTCACAGGCTAGTCCCAGGGATTTTTGATTTCAGGAGGAAATATTCCTGATAAGATAAACTGGACTGTTCTTTCATACACAGTATATTTTTAAGTTACCTTCATTTTTCAATCTGGTAAACCAAAAACACAAATACAATTTGCAAAGCCATTTGATCCCTCCATTAATCCTCTTATCAGCCAAAACAACAACAACAACAAAGCCACACCAAACCCCTTCTCACTTTGTAGAAAGCTGCTTGCTCTTTCATCAGAGGTAAGTCATGCATTGTATTTCCCTCCTTGCTTTGGCTACCAAGGAGCTCGGAGAGATTAACTCTGAACTTCACGGCAGTAGTTGGCCTGAGCTAGATTTTTTTGGTACAGTGCCTTACCCTTATTCATTAACTTAGCTTTCTATTCCTTTGCTTTGCTTTAATAATTCAATTTTAAATATGTTTTCCATTTGAAATCCTTCTCAAATCTTTCTGCCACAGGCTGGATATAAACAAAGGAGTTAAATTCATTTCTGACGCTGGCCCCTTCCCCTTTCCTATCTCTTTTGCCACTCGCTTCGGGCACAGAAGCAGACACTAAATAAGCACCAGTCCCTCTGCTTGCTCTCTCTCTCCGTAAAAATGTGTTTTCAGGGGAATGTAAATTGTTTTTAAAAGCTTCCATCCTGGCCCACTGCTAATTATTACTGACCCAGGAGGATCTGTACTAATTTGCCTCAATAAACTTATTAAATAGTAAGTTTCAGGAGGAAGCAACCGCATGGCCTTAATTGGATTAGCGAAACCGCCAGTGGGTATCGCCGCCAGAGTGGCCAGAAGCCCACTGGCCGCATGGGGCAGCTGTGGCGATCAGCTGGCCAAGTGTGTTTTTAATAAACTGTCGCTGGCCACAGCGTTGTGCCTTCTTGGGGGTTGTCAGCAAAAGTTTCTAGCCTCCAAAGGAAAAAGGAAAAACAGAAAAGAGAGAAGGCAGCATCTCTTCCCCTGAAACCGCCGCAGGTCGTTAAGCATGGGGACTATGACGCGTCCGGGACGGGGCAGGGGGTGCCAAACCTCCAGGTCGTTGAAGAACAGATGCGTGTCTGCAAGGTTGAAGATCATTTCTTCCATCATCAGGCCGATGCGCACTGACGTCGTGGTGTCCTGGTAGAAAGAAAGGACAGAGTCACCTGCCGGCGACAGAGTCACCTGTCTTTCCCATCCCCCCTGCTGACAGGCAGTCAGGGTCATTCCTGATGGGCTCCCACGTGGTCTCAGCTGTGTCTCCATGTGGGGTCAGGGTGACCATGCTTGACAGCTTCCGAGATTTCCCTTCTAGGCGCCCCTAGTTTCTACTAGCCCTCTCCCCCAAATGCCCCCGCAACTGCGACTGTGCTCAGCATTGCCAGATCCAGGAATGGCAGCAAGAAAGGAGGGCCCCTCCCAGCCTTTCCCCTTCCAGGGGAGGCCTGGAAGACTGCAGGGAAGCGGCACACACTGTCTAAAACCCACCGTGAGAGCCGACATGTTGGTTGTCTCTTTACTACAGTCTCTCTGTGGATGCTGTCATACTCCTCCTGATATGTGCAATATCACGGTGACTTCACAAGAGGATTAATTATAAAAACAAGTGCACAAAGCCCCATGATGGCCCATCCTTACCCCGGAAATCTAGGCCGCCATTAAAAAAGTAAAGTCAGGGACGCCTGGGTGGCTCAGTTGGTTGGACGACTGCCTTTGGCTCAGGTCATGATCCCGGAGTCCCGGGATCGAGTCCCACATCGGGCTCCCAGCTCAGGTCATGATCCCGGAGTCCCGGGATCGAGTCCCACATCGGGCTCCCAGCTCCATGGGGAGTCTGCTTCTCCCTCTGACCTTTCTCCTCGCTTGTGCTCTCTCTCACTGCCTCTCTCTCAAATAAATAAATAAAATCTTAAAAAAAAAAAAAAGTAAAGTCATGTGGGAGTTCCTGATGTGAAACTATCACCAAAATATGAAGTAACAACTGTGCAGTAAAAGGGTCCCTTCTCTCTCCCTCTCCCCTATACACAGGCTGTGGTAGACTGCGGGACTCTTCACCCACATTAGGGGTCTCTTTCTGGAGAGCTTCTCCCTGCAGGAGGATGACCCACACTGGGGGTTGGCACACTACACCCATAGGTCCAATCTGGCCTGCTGCTTGTTGGTGTATGGCTCATGAGCTAGGAATGAATTTCCACATTAAAAAAAATTTTTTTTTGAGAGAGAGAGAGAGTGCATGTGTGTGCAAGTAGGGGGAGAGGAAGAGGAAGAAAGAATCTTTGGCAGGCTCCACACCCAGCATGGAGCTTGATGCAGAGCTCGACCCCATGACCCTGAGGTCATGACCTGAGCCAAAATCAAGAGCTGGACACCAACCGAGCTACCCAGGCGCCCCGACTTTTTCCATTCTTCAGCAGCGTGTTGTCTATGGCAAGTTTGGCATTTTGAAGGCAGAGGAGAGCAGGAACCACAGATTTTAGCAAAGCCTAAAATATTTACTATCTGGCCCTTTGCAAGAAAAGTCTGGCAACCCCTGAAATATGCCCTTCCTGTTTGACTCAGATGCAAGGGTGTGACTTGCATGGGTAATGATATGTGAGCAGAAGTTGTGTTTCATTTCTGGTCCAAAGCTTTAAAAGCAAGTGCATGGTACTGGGTATTTACCCCAAAGATTCAGATGTGGTGAAAAGAAGGGCCATCTGTACCCCGATGTTCATAGCAGCAATGGCCACAATTGCCAGACTGTGGAAAGAGCCAAGATGCCCTTCAGCAGACGAATGGATAAAGAAGATGTGGTCCAGAGATATAGTGGAGCATTACGCCTCCATCAGAAAGGATGAACACCCAACATTTGCATCAACATGGACGGGACTGGAGGAGATTATGCTGAGTGAAATAAGTCAAGCAGAGAGAGTCAATTATCATATGGTTTCACTCACTTGTGGAACACAAGGAATAACATGGAAGACTTTAGGAGAAGGAAAGGAAAAGTGAACTGGGGGAAATCGGAGGGGGAGATGAAGCATGAAAGACTGTGGACTCTGAGAAACAAACTGAGGGTTTTGGAGGGGAGGGAGGTGGGGGATTAGGTAAGCCTGGTGGTGGGTATTAAGGAGGGCACGTATTGGATGGAGCACTGAGTGTGGTGCATAAATAATGAATCTTGGAACCCTAAAAAAATAAAACAAACAAACAAACAAAAAACAATAAAAGCCAGTGCATGGTTGGTCATGCTCTCTCCTCCCACTTCATAAGACTAAATATTCCAGAGACAAGATGATGTGGGTCAGAGCTTCCACAAACCAGAATGGGCATATACTATGACATCTTGGAGATGTTTGTTACTGCAGCATAACCTCACCTATCCTAACTGATACATGTGAAAAATACTCAGCGCGATGGTTCTCAGTTCTGGCTGCACACTGCAATGATTGGGAGCACGTAAAAATCCTGATGCTCAGGCCCTCTCCTGGGCCAATAAAATCAGAATTTCTGAGGATGGAGTCCAGGCACCAGACATTTTGAAATCTCTCTACCCTCCTAATTTCAATGTGTGGCCAAGGCTAAGAACCACTGGTCTAAAAGGATATACAACACTTGGTAATATTCCAGGTTAATATCTATTAAGTGTTTTCTCTGTGCCACTGTACAAATTAACTCATTTAAGTCCCACGAAGACTTATGAGTTGAGCATTATTATTTTCCCATTTTACAGATGAGAAAATTGAGGCCCAAAATGATTAGGTAACTTACTCAAGGCCCCGCAGCTAGTGAGTGCTGGGATGTGAACCCAGGTCATGGGGCCCCAGAGCAGCCCTGCTTGTGTGGAGGCCTTGGACGGGCTGTGGTGGCAGGAGGCGTGAAGGGGACCTTGTACACGTCTTTTCCTGCTTGAATTTTTCACCAGGAGGCTGTCTCACTTCTAATATAAAAATAAATAATTAACAACATAAACCCTTCTTGACCCTGAAAAAAAAAACAGGGGAAAAAATGCAGCTGGTGATCTCAGCTCACACACACAACTGTGAAGAATCAAGCCCAGGAACACAGAAATTAGGTGAAACACCTCATTAGGGCCCCAGAAGCCAAAGCTTAGCACTCCGGGTCCTGGATGGAAAGCGGCAGGGTACTCAGTGAGAAATGAAGAAAAAACGAGGAAAGCAAACGTTTCGGGTCAAGCAGGGAATTGGTGTGTGACCCGGGAAATGGTTTTGGGGGGGGTGTTTCCACATGACTCACCCCTGAACCTTTTCACCCCTGCGCGATTATATGTTCTGAAGCCGTGCACCCAACCATGGGTGAGCAGGCTTCCGTGCGCTGGAGAGCGAGAAGCTGCCATCTACACTCATCCGCTAAAAGGATTTATATAGAAAAATGTCTGCTCCCAGGCCAGCGCATAAAACAGGAAAAGCAGTTATTGCATATGGGATGGCCTGTCTGTGAAAAATATTTTGTGTAGTTAGAAGTCGGCAAATATTCAATATTGATACAGCTGAAATGACATCTTATTGATACCAGCAGGATGTGGGGAGGAAGACTGCATGTGTGTGTTGGGGGCCAGGGTGAGGAAAGAGAGCTAAATTCTCATCCTCTAGTTTGGGAAGTCAGGGAGCATGCCTAAGATGGAAATGAAAAATCAAGAAGTAATAACATTAGCAGGTTACTTAGAAATTTGGAGGTTAAGTATCAAAAGAATCGGCAAGGGTTGAAAGTTGTTGCCTGTGGGCAGAAAGAAAAGGGTGTGTGTGGGGTCCACTGGGGACTGCTGTTTCTTTTAACACTTTCCTTTGTAGATCTATATGAGTTTTAAACTATATGCATGTATTTCCTAGATTAAAAAAGCGAAATTAAAAATAAAAGGGAACATATTGAGTAATTCCCTAGAGAAAAACCCATGCATAGGAACAGGGGACATGTAAGAAGTCATTCATTACAGATTTGTAAATACCAAAGATTGAACAATTTAGCTGTCTGGCCAAAGGTTACTAGAGAAATAAAATGTAGTATATTCGTTTGGTGGAAAATTAAATTTAATTGAAAGAAATGAACCACATCTCCACTTATTAATAGGGACATGTTAAAAATATAATACCAAGTGAAATTAACAGTTTTCTGAAAGTTATGTACTGCATGTTACTGGCATTTACTAGAAACACACACAATGCTACTACATATTTTCCATAGGCACTTTATTTTTATAAATTTCTGGAAGGATATACCCAGAGTCAGAACAGTAACTACTTCTGAAAGGCACAGTGGAGAGGACAGGAATTTGAGGTAAAGATGAACGTGAACTTTAGCACGAGCTAGAATATTCTAAATTGTTTTAAAAGAGAAGGGATTCACATACTTATCATATAGTCAAAATTAAAACAAAATTTTGAGGCACCTATCTCAGTCAGTGGAATGTGAGACTCTTGATCTCAGGGTTGTATATCTGAGCTCCATGTTGGGTATAGAGATTACTTAAAAATAAAATCTTTAAAAAATATTTAAACAAAATTTTAAGAACACCCAGATGTTTCTGAGAGGAACCTGTAGAATACCCATCTACTCCTTGAGAATTCTCATTGTTTCAGGTTTTCCTAAAATCTGCCTGCATGCTGGCTGGGGATTGTTCTGAATTCCGTAGGTGGGACCTCTTTTTAAGGAATTTGATATAAACTAGCTGTAAGAGGCAGAAAAGTCTGGAATAGTCCAACTGTCCCAGGAATTAAGTAATACAAAGTGTGACTCTGAGCCAGACCACTTTATCCAAGTAGAAAATGTTTTTCCAGGGTTGCAAAGACTGAGAAACTAAGGGGAAAAAAAAGGGCGGGACTCAGCAGTAATTAACATGAAACACATCCACAGTGAGGGCAAGAGAAAGCCCCTGGTTTTGTCTCTTGCTACCTGCCCAACTGTTCCTAATTTATTCCACAAACACACCACCTTGGTCTGTTGGTTTTAGTCACTCTGTGCAACTTGGAGGGGGATCCTCTTTCTGATCTAGCACGTCACCCTGTCAAATAAACCCTAACATAGGGAAACCTTCACGCCACGTTCTTCAGCTACAAACAGGCCAATAACTCATTCAAACTCACTCTGACCCCTCTAATACCCGAGGTTGTGGGGAGATTTATGCAGCAGACATTCCACCAGCACTGGTCATTGTCAAAATCCCCCAGGCCACGTCCTCGAACCCTTACGCCAAGAACCTGTGTCTGTAAACCCAGCCCGAACACCCCAAATCAGGTGGTAATGCATGAAAACCACCTCTTAATCATGACATACTCTTTGGATTAAAAAATCATCAGCTTGTTTAGGTTCATTTCCTAAATAAGCCACAGCACACCCAGATTTTTTTTTTTTTTAAAGATTCTATTTATTTGACAGACAGAAATCACAAGTAGGCAGAGAGGCACGCAGAGAGAGAGGAGGAAGCAGGCTCCTTGCTGAGCAGAGAGCCCGACACAGGGCTCGATCCCAGGACCCCGGGATCATGACCCGAGCCAAAGGCAGAGGCTTTAACCCACTGAGCCACCCAGGCGCCCCCCCTCCCAGATTGTTTTAAACAAATGATCAATTTAAACCAGAAGGGAGAATTGAGAAAAGGGATTTCCCTCCCCAAAACAGGCTTATATTTGTAACTTGGCCATCAAAGGACCATGCTGGGGGCAGGTGGGGTTGGGTAGACTAAAAGTCATCTTTGCTTGACTTGAGAGTTTGGGGTGGTTCTCTCCCAGAGAGGGGACAAATCAAAGGCACTGTGGATTTTTTTCTACGTGTTCTAAGGAACACTGAGAGTGACGTGGCAAGCTGTGCTGTGTGAGCGTCCATTCAGAAGATGGACGTGGAGGCTCCAAGCCTTGACACCCTGCCTCAAGGTGGGTGCTGTGGACCTGGACGCAGCTCTGGGATCTAATTATTACGCATTCCTGGTGAAGTTCTCTAACAAGAGGAGGATGGCAGGAACTTTCTCCACCTGGGCTGCTCTAAGATCTGCCCTGTGGATCAGTAACTCAGTTGTCTTGTGACGCACGGTTGTGTCTCCTAGACGGATGGGATACGGTAAGAGCGTGAAAACGAAAATCTTTCCTAAAAGGAAATTAATCTGGTGTCAAACAAACTCGAATGAAGAAAACAGCATATGGATTCTTGGAGGTTTCCATCTCTGAACACAAATGTTATTTGGGTTAATTAAGATGACGGTGGCTGTTTAAGACCAAGTCTCCATCGTGCCCAAATTTACAAGCTCCCCATTTTAAGCCATATTCTTGGAGGTCTACTTCCCATTCCTCTATTAGGAGGCAACATTTTCATTTCAAAAGGAGTCCAAGTTTTTACCAAACAGTCATTTAAATGAGTAACTCTATCTGTCCACTATAGAAATCTCTTCTCTGAGCTAACCCTGTTTTCTGTTTTTAAGCATGTAGTGCTTTGGTTGTAGATGGTTTTAATGCACATTTCATTCAAAGAAGTGAGATCCGCACACTATTTATTCAACATCACAACAACCCTTTGAACAAAAGGAGGGTTCGTCCTAATCTTATCCTGAAACTTCAGGTGACTGTAGACCTTATGCTTATGTCCAAGGCCAATTCCACCTCCTACCATTTAGATGACCTTGTACAAGTTACTTAACTTCAGCACGCCTCAGTTGTCATCTGTAAAATGGGGTTACTTACCACACAGGATTGTTGTAAGAATCAAATGGCTTTTTCAAAGTGCTGGTTATAATCGTTACTGAAAGTTTACTTTAATGGCCAGCATTACCAAAGGGGAAAAAAAAAAGAATGGAAGAAATACAAGAAAATCTGTGGCCCACGATCTGTTTTTGTAAATAAAGTTTTATTGGAACACAGCGATGCCCATCTGTCCACTTAATGTTTATGGCTGCTTTTGTGCTACAGTGGCAGAGCTGATAGTTGCTACAGAGCCTAGCCCAAGTCTAAAATATTTATTATCTATCTATCTATCTATCTATCTATCTGAGATAGAGGGCAAGAGGATGGGTGGGGATAGGGTGGGGGAGAGGGGCAGAGGGAGAGAGAGAGGCAGGCTCTCCACTGAGTGGGGAGCACAATGTGGGGCTCAATCCCAGGACCCTGGAATCCCTACTTGACCCAAAGGCAGATGCTCAACCTACTGAGCCACCTAAGTGCCCCTTATTACCCCTTTATAGGAAAAGTTTGCCAATCCCCAGAATAGATGACAAATACCCAAGTATGTCATTCACAGTAATGGTGAACTTCTATTTCAGTTGAAGTGTGTGTTTGTGTTTGAGACAGAGGGAGGGTGGGGGAGGGGCAGAGATGGGTCATGGTATAAAATGCATCTCTTCCTGAGGCAGCTTTGGGACTAGAAACTAGGTCTGACCTGACACCACAATCCTCTGGTTATGTCATGATGCCTGTCAGGGTGTCTTTGCTCTGAGGACGTGTCTACCTTCCATGGTTCAGCTGCGTGACTGGAAAGAAGTGTGACGCCGCCCCTGGGATATCCTGATGGACCAGGCCCAGCATCCAGTGAGCATTTGGTTGGTTTCCCGTGGGCTCCCTGCTGTGAAGCTTCAGAGGTTATCTGTCAGGAAAGGGTTAACCAGGCAGGCCTGTGTTGCTAGAACACTTTGCTTCCTGAGCGGGTCCTCTTCAAGACTTGTCCTTGACCCGCTCCTGACAGATGAGCTCTGAGTCCTTGGGCCGTGCAATGCTGGTTGATCAGATGGTATTTGCCAACAATGGAAGTAGGGAGAGTGCCCGTTTTTGTTTTGGGGGGCTGGAGCCTGGGTCGCTGAGGCGCTGTGTGCCTACAGCACAGAGCCCGTAAGATCTTGGACACCAGGGCTCAGGTGAGTGACAGAGGCTGGCCACACCTGGCATGTGTTGTCACATCAGTGCTGGCAGAAGTCACTGGAATGTCTGTGCTCCACTGGGAGAGGATTCTGAAAGGTGGTCTCTACTTTCTCCTAGATCTTATTCCCTGTGCCTTTTCCCTTTGCTGATTTTAACCTGTGTCCTTTCACGTAATAAACTCTAACTGAGAACATAATAGCTCTTCTGAGTCCTGTGGGTCCTTCTAGCAGCTCATCGAGCCTGGAAGTGGTCTTGAGGGCCCCTGACTGGGGGTCTTCATTAGAAACTTTGCAAAAACACCAACTAGTGAGGAAAAGGGGCATTGGCATGATATTGTGCAGAGACCTAATCCATTTGGGAATGAACTTTCAAGACTATAAATAAGCAGTTATTAATTTTTAGCAAAAATAATACCCATTATTGGCCTCCCAGGATGATTTCATAACCCAGGCCTGGGTTGAGCCATTGTGATGGATGGTCATGTGGCCAATGGAAGCCCCTGAGAATTGGCACCAGGATGTTAGCTATAACTGCTGGGAAAGTGGCAGCTTCTCAACCCCAGTGCGAGCTGGGAGAACTTCTGTCGGAAGTTGCCGGCAGCCATCTTTGTCACCACACTGGCAGAGCTTCCCTGACAGGGCATATAGGTTCAGACAAAATTATTTGGGGACTGGATTCCACTGTTCCTGAAGTCCCCTTTGGAACATATTGGTCATAGGAGTAGATACATTTTCCTTTTTGGCTTAAATTAATGTGTGTTGAACTTTTGTCACTTATAATCTAAAATTCTTGACTCCGCTTGCCATCTCCCCATGTCTGGGCAAAACCGGGTGTTTCCAACATTGCCAGTGTCTGGTGGTCAAGCTCAAATGCTTCTCCACATCTTAACAACAATCAAGTTCTGCCACGTGGCACTTTAGAAAGACTGAATATCTTGTCTTCTGGTGGCACCTCTTTTTTTTTTTTTTTTAAAGATTTTATTTATTTATTTGACAGAGAGAGAGATCACAAGTAGGCAGAGAGAGGGAGAAGCAGGCTCCCTGCTGAGCAGAGAGCCTGATGCGGGGCTCGATCCCAGGACCCTGAGATCATGACCTGAGCCGAAGGCAGAGGCTTAACCCACTGAGCCACCCAGGCGCCCCCTGATGGCACCTCTTAACAGCCCCTTCCCAAGGTGATATAAACCAAGATCCGGTAATTATCTGGTGTGAGAGCATCAATCCTTCTTTCACACAGCACTAATGAGGCAACTGGCTTCCTGCAAATGATGACCCCAAATGGTCTCCATTTTCAAATGTGTGTGCGTGCAAGTGGCCACAGACAAGTAGCTCCATGGAGCAAAAATCGCCGAGAGCATGAACCAAATAATTCATGGGACCTGAGTTCAATCCCCCCCTTTTTTCCCCCAAAAAACCTAAGGACATGACCTTGGATGAGATGTTCATACTTGCTGGGCCTCAGTTTCCCCATCTGAATACAATCAACGAGTCCCTCCCAGGAATCCTCGAGGATAATGTATATGTGATGACCTGCTCCTGGTGCTTGGGTACCACTAGCAAAAAGCAGCAGGGACCAGAATCTTCCATCAGGAAACTTTCCCTTCTTGGAAATTCCCATGCTATCGTTTAACCTGGTATCTTCCAACCTATAGCCATATCGTTACACCTTTGTAAGTTCTGTCCCACCGCAGGGTAACTGGGCTAACTTAACATTTCCCTTTAACTCAGCTACCCTCCCTGCTTTTTTCTAACTTAAATGCATATAGTTGAGAAACAAGCTTTTTATCACGATGTAAATGGCAAATTGGTTCCAGTCACTGTAGCTGGGAGGTAAGCGCGAAGATAAGCAGCGGTGTTAGGTCCCTGGGCTGCCTTTCTCAGCTGCTGGAGGCCATGGGCATGCCCGGTGCCTCTGCTTCAACCCCTTCCTTCTGTCCTCCTATCTCCTGCTCTGTGCTCTGATCTCCTGCCTCCCTCTGCAAGAACCCTCGTGATTACACTGGGGCCACTTAGTCACATCTGCCATAGAAGGTAACAGTCACAGGTCCTGGCGACTGGGCGTGGAGATCTTTCAGGGCCTCTGGCCTGCTTTCCGCATCAGGCAATGATGAAATTTCAAAATGCTGCTCTTCTGGGCACATCATCTCCCGTACCAGGCTTTAAGGCAGTGGTTCTCGGCAGAGGTGGCCCAGCTCCTGGAGAAGGACTGGTGGTTTTCATGGTCATAGTAATTGGCTGGGGTGCGGTGGTTAGTAATACTTGGGAGTGTGTGATACGAAATATATATTTGGTTTTTGTCCCCTTTTCCTGGCACAGAGCTCCTAAAACCCTGGAATTTCCCAAGTGATGAGAGCACTGAAGGTGAACTGGGTGTCTTGTTCAGAACAAGACCCTTTGCACCACAGTGAGTTTATGTTAATGAAATGCCTTTTGCAAAGTCCCTGAAGGGATGCCTGGGTGGCTACTGGTTTTGGCTCAGGTCACAACCCCAGGGTCTTGAGATCAAGCCCCGCATTGGGCTCCCTGCCTGCTTCTTCCTTCCCTGCTACCCTGGCTTGTGATCTCTTTTTCTGTCAAATAAATAAATAAAATCTTAAAAAAAAAAAAAAAAAAGCCCCTAAAGGTTGCCAGGGCAACCAACAAGGGATTAGAGGGTTGAACTTTCAGCTCCACTCCCTGACCTCTGGGGGGAGAGAAGAGGGGCTAGAGGTTGAGTTCAATCCCAATGGCCACTGGTTTAACCAGTCATGCTGATGTGAAAGAAACTCCACAAACACGCAGTTCTTCTCCTGCAGAATGGCTCTGGATTTTCCTCTCTTAAATGCAAATCTTTTTAATGAGAACCAGGTACACGTACCACATTCCTTCACTGTGTCTCCTATTGTGGTCAGGCCTGGGTGTTTACATATTCAAATATATATTAAAATGTTTTTTCTTTTATTTCTTTTTGTTATGTTACATTCATGATATTATATATATATATATATATTTTTTTTTTTTTTTAAGTTGTGAGTGGGTGGGCTGTATTATTTAGATTTTCATTTCAGGGTAGTAAATGGGGCATTTTAAGTCATTTATTTTAAAAGGGGCTTTTAAAAAATTTTTTTAAAAATGAAAAAGGGGCTTTGGAGGGGGTGATCAAGTTGAAATCTGCTTTAGAAAAATCTGGAGGCGAAGCAGTGACTCAAATCCAGAGGCCAAATGCAACCACGCTGTCGACTGTCCCCTACCAAGATAGGGAAGCAGTTTAGAAAGGCGCTCGCTCTCTCTCTCTCTGCTGCTTTTCCGCTAGGCCCCATTTACTCCTGTTCTACATTTCACCTTGTATCTCAGTCAACCAAAGAAGTGATGTCCCCATCTCAAGGGGGAAGCAAGAGAGTGAATCATTTCTTGCAGTTTCGTCCTAGGCCCCCAAACACCTGATAACATCTAAGAAGAACCGAATCCCGAGCTGGAGGACATTAGTTTGAACAAACCACCGGCATCAGCATCCCTGCCTTGGGTGGTTTAAGGAGTAACATCTGTTGTTACCCGGATGGGACCCTACCCTGGATTCCTGAAGGAACGTCTATCCCAGACCCTTGTCCAGTGTAAACTGCTAACCCCAAGCGGCAGGGAGACTCACCTCTCCTTTTCGGAATCTCTCAGACACCCTGTCTGCTCTACTCTTTCTCTCACACTATTCAGTAAACAGGGCTCTCTTCCTCCTGGCTGTATTTGATTCCTATCCTGCATAAAGCCAAGAACTCTCAGGCTGGTCCCGTAGGATGCCCCCTGGGTCCTTGGGCCCAGCCCCTAAGTCACTGCAATGTGTTTGGGGCAGGTGACTCTCTGGTGAGGGGAGGGAGGGAGCAGAGCCCATGTGGCTGCAGTTTCCAAACGTCCCTGTTGGCAGCAGGACTTCACTTTTCACTTTGTCTTTACACCTCAATTTCCCCGCTTTCTTCAAAAGCGAGGGGTTAAGACATGCTTCCTCCAAATAATAATAATACTCATTATTAGAGCTCTCCTGGTTTTTGAGTGCCTGCTAAGTGCTAAGGCCCATGCTTAGTGTTTTACCTTATTTCCCAGGGGACTTTATTTTGTTTTTTAAGATTTTATTTATTTATTTGACAGAGAGAGATCACAAGTAGGCAGAGAGGCAGGCAGAGAGAGAGGGAGAAGCAGGCTCCCCACTGAGCAGAGAGCCTGATGCAGGGCTCCATCCCAGGACCCCGGGATCATGACCTGAGCCGAAGGCAGAGGCCCAACCCACTGAGCCACCCAGGCGCCCCTCCCAGAGGCCTTTAGTCCCTCACCAAGAGAGGGAGATGTGAGGAAGGAAGACAATAACTGTGTCTGTGTGCTGGGCTACATATAAAGACAATTAGCTTCTCTTCTGTCCCAGATCTGGGGTCTATGAGGCAGCCAGAGTACTCCTTTTAAGATAAAAATCAGAACTGTTTTTCCTCATTTAAAATCCACTAACTTCCCCTGGCCCTCTGAGTAAAGCTAACATCTCTTAGTGGCCACCATCTACTTCTCTCCAACCCACCTCTCTGCTCCCTCAACTTGCCAAACCCGCTCCGGCCTCAGGGCCTTTGCACTTGCTGTTCCCTGTGCCTGGAATTTTCTTCCCCCAGGTGTTTTCATGGCTGGTTCCTTCATGACATCTGGTTCCCACTTTCAGTACCAGACAGGCCTTCTCCGATCATTCCGTCTAACCCTGATGCCAACCATGTTCACTCTACTTCCCTCCCTCACCCTGACACAGGTTTTCATAGCATTCAGCATGATCTGAAACACTTTTTCTTATTTATAATTTTTGGTGTTTCTCCCTGAACTAGAAGGCAAGCTCTGGGAGAGCTACTGCCATGGCCCCTGAGGCTGGAACACAGCCCAGTAAACAGCAGTTGCTCCAGGTAAGTGTTTTTTAAATGGATGTCTTAGCGTTTGTGAGCTTCACCTACATTAACACATTTCCCCCTTGAATCTTCTTTTCCCTGTTTTACATTAAAATCAAGATGCAAAGCAATGCAGTGACTTGTCCAAGGTCATGCTGCTTGTAAGGGGTAGAGCTGGGCTGCAAACTCCTGACTCTCTAAGAAACCAAAATCTGACCCACTTTACTCATGGACTACGTCTTCACAGGAACTAACAGCACAAAGTATTTTATTCGGGAAAGGAGGCTTAAGGCAGATTATAACGAGGTTTCTCTTTTTGCAAATGCCTGATTTAAAGCTGTCGATCTCTACTTTTAGTGAAATAAATGGTTCGTTTAATTAAATGGCACTTGCAAAGCTGGGAGAAATGACAGGCAGCTGCCCCGCCTCTTTCCTCAGGTCTCAGGCTGGCTTGCCTTTCTAATAACTGCTGGGCTTCTGAGAGGATAAAAGGAGGGCCCAGGGGTGGGAAAGGATCTCCCCTTATTGCCTCTGAGCATTTCATGCCTTTCATTTCCTGGACTTGATATGGAAAAGCGAAGTTCCCCGGTAAATCCCTCATTTCTCAGCTGCCTCCTCCCCGCCCCCCAGGCCAGGCTGCGGGAACAAGACACCTTGGCTGAGACTGGAAATCAGATCGCTTTAGCCGCCCCTGAAGGGCTCAGCATCCTTCTTTTGCCCAGCTTTCCCCCCACTTATTGGCAGCCCATAACTTTTTAGGATGTCCTTGTGGGAGTCAAAAAGGAGATGTGCTGTGGAAACTCATTTCGGTCACTGACTTTAGGGTCTCTTTCAATTTTTTTTTCTTTTAAAGATTTTATTTATTTATTTGAGAGAGAGAGAGAGAGCATGAGAGGAGGGAGGTCAGAGGGAGAAGCAGACTCCCCGCCGAGCAGGGAGTCTGATGCGGGACTCGATCCCGGGACTCCAGGACCACAGGACCACGACCCAAGCCGAAGGCAGTCGCTTAACCAACTGAGCCACCCAGGCGCCCCCTAGGGTCTCTTTAGATCCATTAATGGTTATCAAATGCAGTGCTTCTGAAAGTATTTTTCAGAAGCCGGCCATCCAACAGTCGCACAAAAAACAACCCTGTGCACGCTGCCTTGTTCTCACAGTGATCCACGGTCGGTGAGTCCCAGGTGATGTCTCTTTCCTCTAACCAGGGCGTCTCTGCTGGAACACCATGATTGGTCCTCGGACACGAGGACAGGGAAGTCCCGTCTTTGCTCCGAGCGAGCGGCTGAGAGTCTGACATCCTAAGTGTTAAACCCAGTTCCAGTCTCTGAGCAGAACCAGTCCCAGAGGCCGTCCTAGACTGTCTGCTTATCTTTTCTGCTTCAGACTCCGCTCAGATGCTCCAGCTCAAATGCTCTGCTCAGGCTCCTGGTGACTCGAAAGAGGCACCTGGGGATTTCTGAACACTTAGCAGGAAGCTTCTTGGATGGTGAAATGAGTTAACCCTGCTTCGTGCTCCTCATGAGGCATTTTCTTAAAGAAACCTGTGTCACAAATCAAGGTTGGTGTCTGGGGACTTGGGAAGGGGACTTCAGATACTCATGCAAGGTTCTTCAATAGCTAACGTTTGGTTAAGAACTCTTAGCCCCTTACGTGTGTTTCGGAAAAACTTCCGTGGTGTGGTCAACAGTCAAGATCACCACGATAGCTAATTAACGTAGCTAACCAATTAAAAACAATGTAAATGAAGCCACCTATTAGGGGTGGGTAATTTGAGGGGCACCTACGTGGCTCAGTTGGTTAAGTGTCTGCCTTTGGCTCAGGTCATGATCCCAGGGTCTGGGGATCAAGCCCCGAATTGGGCTCCCTGCTCCCCAGGGGGCCTGCTTCTCCAATTCCCTCTGCTTGCCACTCCCCCCTGCTTGTGTTTTCTTTGTCAAATAAATAAAATCTTAAAAGAAAAAGAACTACTTTAGCATGTTTACAAAAATGTCTCTAGAATAAAAAAATTGAGGATTCCATAGATCAGGGTTTTTCATTCTTGGCACTGTTGACATTTAATCTAGATCATCCTTTGTTATGGCAGGCGTCCTGGCCATTGCGGGGTAAGTGGGAGTACCCCTGGCTTCTTCCCCACCAGGTGCCTGTGGTGTCCCGACCCCCCACCCCAGCCAGTCGTGACAACCAAAAATTCCTCCAGACTTTGTCACAGGGACCTGGGAGGCAACATTACCCTCAGCAGAGAACCACTGCTCTAAATCATTAAAAAATAATGACAAATGGGTGCCTGGGTGGCTCAGTGGGTTAAAGCCTCTGCCTTCAGCTCAGGTCATGATCCCAACGCCCGCATCGGGCTCTCTGCTCAACAGGGAACCTGCTTCCCCCCTCTCTCTGCCTGCCTCTCTGCCTACTTGTGATCTCTGTCTGTCAAATAAATAAGTAAAATCTTAAAAAAAAAATAATGACCAGGCTCATCCTTAGTGTCAATGAACATTGTGTTTGTAGAGTGGGCAACCTTATTAATGAAATTAGCGTCCTAAGTGATGAACTAAATTAAATAAAAAAAAAACCTGAGGGGCCCCTGGGTGGCTCAGGTCATGGTCTCGGGGTCCTGGGATCGAGCCCCACATCGGGCTCTCTGCTCTTCGGAGAGCCTGCTTCCTCCTCTCTCTGCCTGCCTCCCTGCCTACTTGTGATCTCTCTCTCTGTCAAATAAATAAATGAAATCTTAAAAAAAAAAAAAAAAGAATTTCCTTCCTTAAAAAAAAACCCACACCTAAATCTCCCACCCAGCTGAGTGAAAGTTACCACTTTTGTAGCCCCAAGGGCCACGTGACCTAGTGGCTCAGAACCACCACTGCAGCCTGACACCTGCCGGCACACCTGGGCTCTGCCCTCCTCCCTGAGAACATGTGTGACTGTGGGCACGTTGTGGGCCCATTTCCTGTCCGTGGTAGGTGGGGGTAACTCCAGCACCTGCCTCGAGCAACAAATCAGTGAGCACCTGAGAGGGGTGCCAGGCTGGGGACCCACACCGCCTGCGG
>PISX010003772.1:98099-132055 GCA_004024625.1 Mellivora capensis | reverse complement strand
GGGCTCGGGCTCGGGTTCGGGCTCGGGTTCGGGCTCGGGTTCGGGTTCGGGTTCGGGCTCGGGTTCGCTCCCCCACAGGCTGGGCACAGAGGCGCGCGCCCGCGGCATCCCCAACCCCAGCAGCGGTAGAGACCGTGAGGACCCGCAGGACCGCTGAGCCCCAGAGGGAGAGGAGGGAACGCGGCCCACGCGCCCCAGATCTGATGACCAACACGAATCTGTGTACCCAAGAGCCTCGGCAAAGTCCGCGCGGAATGAAGGACACGTATGGCCGAGTTGTCAAAGGTCAAGGTCACAGAGAATCTTAACGCCGCGAGAGAGACACGGCTGGTCAGACACAGATCCTCCGTACTATTTTTTGTTTTTTTTTTAAGATTTTACTTATTTATTTGACAGACGGAGATCACAGGTAGGCAGAGAGGCAGGCAGAGAGGAGGAAGCAGGCTCCCCGCGGAGCAGAGAGCCTGATGCGGGGCTCGACCCCAGGACCCTGGGATCATGACCCGAGCCGAAGGCAGAGGCTTCACCCACGGAGCCCCCAGGCGCCCTCTCCATCCTGCTTTAAGGGGCCTCTCCTTAGAAGCCTCGCAGACCAGAAGGCGATAGGAGGCGGCCTTAATGCCCTGGAAGGTGTAAAAACAGAACCGGACCAAACCCCGTCAACCAAGAATTCTCTAGCCAGTAAAAAACTATTTTCCAAAAACAAAAGGGAAAGCAAGACGTTCCCCAATAAATCAGATCCGAGGGAGCTCGTCGCTAGGAGACCTGTGGAGAAGGGGTGCTAAAGAGGCCGCTGGGGGGCTCAGTCCTTAAGCGTCCGCCTTCCACTCAGGTCATGATCCCAGGGCCCTGCTCGGGGCTCCCTGCGCATCCACAGCTTGTTGGCGAGCCTGCTTCTCCCTCCCCTTCTGCGCGCCCCTCCCCTTGCTCCTGCGCACTCCCGTGCTTTCTCTCTGTCAAATAAATACACACTTTTTAAAAATGCTAAAGAGACTCCTTTTGGCTGAAAGAAAGGACACTAGACAGTAACTCAAAGCCACACACAGGGCGCCTGGGTGGCTCAGTGGGTTAAGCGTCTGCCTTCGGCTCAGGTCATGATCTCAGGGTCCTGGGATCGAGCCCCGCATCAGGCTCTCTGCTCCGCGGGGAGTCTGCTTCCTCCTCTCTCTGCCTGCCTCTCTGCCTACTGTGATCTCTGTCAAATAAATAAATAAAATCTTTTTAAAAAAACGTACAAGCTGGCATTACAGCAGTTTTGGTTTGTAAGTCTCTCTCTCTCTCTACGATTTAAAAGGCAAACGCAGGAAACACTAATTAGAGACCTGCCAGTGGGCCCACAGCACATGAAGACGCGTCTGTGCCAACAGCGCAGGGAGGGGGAAGACCAGAGGAGCGGCCGGTCTGCCGAGACTTAGTCGAGTCTTCAAACCGGGGTGTTATCCTTCTAAGATTTTAATTGTAACTCTCACAGAAACTACTAAGAAAATACGGAAAACATATGCAGAAGAGGAAAGAAGAAGGAAATCAAAATGGTACCATACAAAAATCAATGCCAAAAAAAAGGCAGTAGTGGAAGACTCGGGAAGAAAAACCACAGAAGACACATGGAAAACAAACGACTACTGGGTAAAAGTAAATTATTTCTTGTCAGTAATTTCTTTAAATGTAAGAGGACTAAACTCTCCAGTTAAAGGGCAGGGGTTGGCCGAGTGAATAAAAAACACGATCCATCTAATGTATGCCGTGTACAACAGGCTCACTTTATTTTTTAAAAATATTTTATTTATTTATTGGACAGAGAGCACAAACCGGGGGAGCAGGAGAGGGAGAAGCAGACTCCCCGCCGAGCAGGGAGCCCCTTGCGGGGCTTGACCCTGGGGTCTTGGGATCATGACCTGAGCAGAAGGCAGATACTTAATGACTGAGCCCCACAGGCGCCCCAACAGACTGTAGATACAAAGGCACAAAGAGGTTGAAAGTAAAAGGACGGAATCAGGTATTCCACGTGAATTGTGACCCAAGAGGGCTGGGGCAGTCACATCAAACAGGCTTTATGTCAGGTGCATTTTGGACAAGTTGTCATTTCTCGAGATGGTGTGGGGACGGGTCATACCGGCCTGGCTCATATGGAGGGGTGAGGTTTCTGCCTTGCGGACCTGCTTAGTTCTCCTCAGCCTTTGTGGAGAGGGCTCCCCGATCGGCGGCCCCAGGGCACCACTCCCTCTCTCATCTCCTTGTTTCCGCTTGGGACTCAGGACCAGCTCCTTCTCTGATCCTGTTCCGCTCTTTCTCTGAGTGCCCTGCTCACGTCCTGGATGATTCACTCATTGTGGTATGTACTTCCGTCCTGATCCTCTGCCTCAGGCAGGGACCTGTGTCCGCACTGGCCCCCGAGGGCGTGGGCACACAGCAGCCACTCCGTCCGCACTGGTGAGTAGCTCAGTGTCCAACAGGGAGCCCCAGCTTAGTGTGTCCAGACATCAGCCCCAGCCACTGTGTCCCCTCGTCAGCCATGGAGCTCTGCCCTCCAGTCACTGAGGCCAAAATATTGGTGTTTCACTCACACTCGTGGAATCCATGCCAGGTCGTCCATGGCCCCATCTGCCGGCCACACCCCACCTCTCGCCAGTCGGATCCTGCTAGAACCAGGTAGCTGATGACCCTTCACCCCTGCCGTCTCTGCTCTCAGGGCACCAGGACCTCTTCCACCTGGCACCACCCCCACTTCCTATCTGCTTCCCTCACACGGACGCGGGGCACCCAAATCATTGGTGTCTCTGGCCTGTTTGTGCTCTGTCTCCCCCAGCAAACATCAGCTCCAGACGGGGTGACCGATGGTCCCCATTTGCTGGGCTTTGAGGCTGAGAGTCCTGACCCGGTCCGCCCCTCAGTCCAGGGCAGACCCCTCGGTCCCCAGCTGCAGGGACGGCGATCTTCCCTTCTTGTGCTGGGTCAGTGGGGCTCCCAGTGGGTAGTCACAACTGCTTGAGGATCGGTGAATGAATGGGGCACACAGATGTCCCACAGTCGCTCTCCAGTTCAACAGTGAGCCCTGGGTGGGGGACCCAGCCCCTCCCTCTGGTCCTCCCCGTCCTGGGGCCTGAGATCATCCGGGTTCACGCCCCAGGCCACTGGGCATGGTCAAGGTCTTGGTGTGGAGGTTGGATCACTGAGCACACTGCGGCTTGGTGGCAACACACATGGGGACCACAGGGCACCTGGGACCCAAGAAGGCGATCCTCAACTCATTCCCTATAGCCCTGAGCCTCCTTGAGAGGAACGCAGTCGTGGCCTCTGTTTGGGCCTCAGACTTCTGGATCTGTGGAAGGCCAAGGCTGCAGCAAGTCTGGAGGGAGCCTACACCCGGTGGGCTCCCATAGCCCCTCCCTGGTCCCCTCCAGGCAGGCCAGGTTCCCAGGGGTAGCCCTGGGTCCGAGCCAGGGTCTCTGCGTGGCCACGGGGCTCCTGGGTGGACCCGGGGAGGGGAGCAGGGACTCCAGGCAGGGACAGCCCAGCCACAGCTGGACTCTAGTCCCTCACCCCGCCTGGGCCTTGATGGCGGGGGGGAGCACCACGGGCAGACAAGGGCCTCCAGAGGACTCCGTGCTCCCAAACCCCGGGCAGTGAGGAAATGTGGTGAGTGCAGAACCATGGGCAGCCTCTACAGCCTGACCCAGGGTGGGAGTGGGCGGCCTGGGGCCGGAGGGCGAGGCCTCCCTGACCCCCACGCCCCCAACGTCCCACCCTCTTTCAGCTCCTGGCTCCCGGCCTCTGGCAGCCACTTTGCCGAGACTCTAGAGGGGGGCTTCAGAAAGGGCGCCCCCGCCCCACCCCCGTCCGTCGAGGGGCTGAGCACCAACGTGGACTGGCAAACACGCCTCTTCCTCTCGCTCTCCCTCCCACACAGGGCCCGGGGGCAGGCCCTTACGGCGTGTCCTCGGGGACCACCTGGGGGCTCGCCCGCGGTGGGGGCCCAGCAGGCTCTCTCTGCGGTCTGGGTCTCCACTCTCACCTCCCTCCGGAGCCCTAACCCCATAACCTCATCAACCCACCTCCCCAAAGGGGCCTCCTCGCCCCGCAGACCCCATCTCTGTCCTCAAGGGAAGAAGCGAGCTAGTGGATAAGTGTTTACTGAGGGGGGGGTGCGCTGGCTTGGCCCACCCCCTAGGTCACTGGGGGCATCAGCCCCCGTTACGGGAGGGGGCGGGGGGACAGCGGAGTCTGGCCCTGGATTTGCCGGCTGTGGGGGGGGCTGGCCTGGGGTGCCCATCCCCGCGAGCACGGAGGTCAGGTGCAGAGGACGCCCGGCCTCCAGATGACCGAAGCTCAGGGGGGCGGCCTGGCAGTCCTTGGGTGTGGCACCAGAGCCTGTGGGGTACATCTGACATCCCAGCTTCCAGGTGACCCTGACCTGGGCTGTGGAGACCCCCCTGCAGGGCAGAGGGTCCCCCTGCGGTGGCCATCAGCAAGTGGGACACTTCCGGGAACTGCCCATCCTGGCAGGGGCCTCCTGAGGCCACAGGAAGTGGCGAGCCCTCCCTAGACGGGCCGGGCTGAGGGGCCGGAGAGGGGAGGGCGACCTGACCTCTGGGAGGGCTGGTGCAGGGGGTTGGGTGGAGGCCCAGCCTGGGGACCCCAGTCAGTGTGCGAGGTCTCAGGGCAGGAGCTGAGGCTGGTCCTGGGCCAGTGGAGCTGTGGAGCATGTGGGCTCCCACTCAGCTCTCCAGAGCCCTGGGAAAGCTCTGGCAGCCATCAGGGAGCTGCTGGGCCCTGGTCCTCGGGCTAGGGATGGTGGCCACGACCACAGGCGATCCCGAGGGAGCTGCACCAAGCAGAGACAGGGCGGGTCAGAGGCCAGGCCATCTGGGATGAGGGCGGCCCACCCAGCCGTTCTGTAGGTCTTCAGCAAGGGGCTTCAGGAAGGGGCTGGAAGTCTTTCATCCAAACCAAAGCCTCGGGCCTGGCCTGAGGGGCCCCAGGGAGCTGCGGGCCTCTGGGGACCCAGAAGGTGGCTGGCCCCACAGCCCGGGCTCCGGTGAGCCACCTCCAGATCCTGAAGCCTGGCTTTCTCTGCCAGAGGCGTGGGAGCTCGGGTGGGAGCTGGCCTCCGCTAGCCCCGCATGCAGCCGGGACGCTCGCTGGCGCCCGATGAGGCTCCCGGCCTCAGTCTGCTGTCCCCTGGGTGATGGCTGGAAGGAGAGGAACAGGGGGGCCGGCTAAGGGCACCGGCACCAACCTTGTCCAGGGCACACCCCTCCCGTCACCCACCCCTGTGGCAGGAGGAAAGAGAGGGAACCGCAGGCCCCAAATGCTTTCCTCCTGGAGAGCCCGCGCGTGGCAGCAGGCCAACGTCCCATCTTCAGGGACCCCAAAAGCAGGATGCACTCCCACCTGAGCCGGACCCACCCCTCTGCTCTCTGGGCCTGTCCCTGGGACCCTGGGACCCGCCCAGCGTGGCACAGAGGCTCTGGCCGTGGCTAGGGCCCTCTCCCAGGACATCCAGCTGCTGGGGCGGGGAGCTCTAGTCCAGACACAGGCCCCCAGAGATGACCGTCACCCCTCCGCCTGTGATCTGCTAGACGGGACCTGTTGGGGAATTGGGATCCAGACTTGGCTGGTAATCTCCTCTGGGGGAGGTCTAAGAGGTGCTCCCCAGGCTCTAGGGCATTTCCGGTGCAGCAGAGGGCAGGATTGGTGCAGCCCTAGAGCCTGGAGGCCCCAGGCTGGGGGTGCTGGGTGGGTGCTTGCCCCACCCTCTCCCATCCCCTCTTGCCCCCGAGACCCCCACGCTCCACTCTCCCCTCAGCAGCCAGAGGGCTCTAGCATGTGCACGTGACCATGTCTGCTCCCCACTTACATCCCGTCGCCCTTCTCAGGACCCCCAGACAGAGGCCACTCTCCTGGGCCACACCCAAGACCCCCATGCTTCGATTTGTCTCCTGTAAAGCCCAAGGTCCCAGGAGTCTGGGCCCAAGCGGCTTGGCGAGTGAAGGTGGACTGAGGGACATCGTGAGTTCCTGGAGAGCTGGAACCAGAGCCCCGGTCGGGGGTGATGGAAACCCAGGGTGACTTCATGGCTGACCTTGTGAGGGGGTGGGCCCTTGACCCCCCAAGTCAAGGGTGGGTCCGGGTCAGTCTGCCTTGGCCTGGCTCAGAGCCTGGCCTGACTTCCAGGCAGGTGGCCCCTCTGTCCCCCACCAAAGCCCAGTACAGGGCTCACCACCCCCACCCTGAGGGCGGGAGACAGGGACTGGCCCCAGAGCTGAGGTCGGGGTCCAGCCCTCGGCCTCCTGAAGCCCTGGGGGCTGAGACCCTGGAGGGGAACTCACTGCACTGCAGGTCACACAGCTGGTGGGGGGCGGAGAAAGTCACATCAGTCCTCCAGCCCTGGGGGGCGGGGCAGCTCAGTCAGCATGGCCTGCGGCCTCTCCTGCACCCTGACTGCACCCCCCAGGGCCCTGGGGAGGCTGCTGGGCTGACGGCCCCCCCCAGGAGCTCTGGGGGGCAGCATCCCCCTCTCTGTGATGCCGTGATGCCGGGGAAGCAGGGCTAGGACTGCAGGAGGTGGGTGGGGGCGGGGGGGACTCCGCCCACCTGGACGCAGGTGTCGGGGACACAAGCCTCTTCCCTGGGAATGTCCACAAAGGCCATCGCAAGGTCAGTCACGAAGTCACCCTGGGTGGGAGAGGGGTCGGTCACAGGCCTTGGTGGGGGAGGCAGCGTCACAGAGCGGAGTGCCCGGCACCGCTCCCCTCCGGGCGGCCTCCAGGGGCTGACTCAGGGCCTTGCAGACAGGAAGCGGGTCAGCCACCCTCCCCAGGAAGGAGCCCACCCCCTGCACGCGGGCTCACTGAGGCTGGGGGGAGGGTCGTGGCCCGGGGCCCTGGGTGGCAGGCGGGCGGCCACATCTTCCTTTGGTGACACAGGTGCACCTGGAAATGGGCGGCGCTGGGCGAGAAGAAGGTGACCCGGAGGTGGCCCTGAGAGGCAGCTGGCCGGACGGTCATCTTCCAGGCTGTGGGGGCGGAGGGTTGAGGCCCAGCACCCCCAGTTCCTCCGTCCCCTGGACCCAGCTCCCTGTCAACCACCTGCTTCACTCACCCAGAAGGACGTGGTGTTTGCTGTGTCCACACAGCAAAGGCCCCAGCCAGCCTCCCTGCCCTGCGGCCCCTTGGAGAGCTCACCTTGGAAGTGTCCCTCTTGGAAAGGGCATCGCACCCAGGAGCCGCGGCTGGTGGAGAACTGCAGAGAGGACTTGAGAGGCCTGAGGTCCCCGCAGTGTGTGCGGGGCTGGCGAGGGGCTGGGACCCGCTGGGCCTCCTTCCCCCAGAATCCCTTAGCTCCAGCATCAGACCAGGATGGGGCTCAGAGGGGTCCCTGGGAGGCTGGCCCCAGGGCTGGGCAGGGTCTAGGAGTGTGTGCAGCTGCATGCCCCCAGCCCCAATGCCGGGCATCCCTCTACCTCTCCTCGCTACATCCCCCTAAGTGCTGACCGTGCCCAGGGTGACCTTGGCCTGGCGCACTCACCTTCAGGCAGAGCTGGGGCTGCGTGTCCACCAGCGGATACTGCACCTGCGGGGGAGGGCGGGGGGTGGCGCTCAGGTCAGGCCCCTGCCATCCGCGCCCACCCCATCCCCGCCTGGGGGGTGCTCACCCTGCCGTGCGCCGGCCGGCCCGAGTGCTCCAGCTTGTGGCAGAGGGCCCCTGGCCCCGGGCGCCAGCACAGGCTCACGTGGCCGCTCACGGGACACGCAGGCTCCCAGCTCAGTGCCTGGTCCCCCGGGTGGTAGTGGACAGCATCCCACAGGGCCTCCATCTCTGCAGGGACCCTCCCCCAGGGACTCAAGTCAGCGGAGCCCCCACCCACGCGTGTGTCCCAAGGCCTGTGCGGGGCAGCCCGGGGCAGAGCTCAGGGCAGGCACCCCTCCTCTGCGCCCGCGCCCCCACCAGCCCCTCTCGGGAGCCCCGCTTCCTCCAGGTGAGCCAGGCTGGGCGCGGGTGTCCGTGTGTCCCGGGCGTCCACTCGCCTTTGCACACACGTGTCCACGCACAGATGCTGCTCCCGGAAAGGGCCGGGGACTCACCTTTGGCCGCATGCCGTCCATGGCAGGCTCAAGAGGGGGTACGGGCTTGTCTGCTTCATTCCCACTGTGCCCCCCTCCAGGCTGAAGCAAGCCACACCCCCCCCCACCAAGCTGGGCAGCCCCCACCTGCCCTCCTCCCACGCTGCCTCGTCTCCCGCCACCCCCTGCTCCACACCGTAGGGCACTTGCCATCTTCGAAGGGGCAGGCCCGCATCCGCACGGCGTCAGGGGTGGCAAACCAGCCCTGTGGGAGGGGCTGGGGTCAGCTCAGGCCCAGCCCCTCCCTCTGTCTCCTCCGGGCAGTGAAGGCCACGCTCTCACTGACCTCGAGGCACAGGCAGGGCAGCTCCTGGCTGTAGGGCAGAGAGACGGTGCGGGACATCCAGCTCCCCGTCACCTGCATGGAGTGGAGGGCTTAAGGCTGGGGGTCCCAGTGGCTGGGACTGGGCCAGGCTGGGAGGGCCTGGGGTGGGGGTGGTGGGGAGGAGACGGGCCTGGGGCGGGGTAGGAGGGGGGAGGCGAGGATAGGTCCTTGGGCTGGACTTGGGCGAGGGCTGTGGCCTGGGCTCACCCGCACAGGGACACCCACATCGTCGCAGGTGAACCACCTCAGGCAGAGCCGCACGTAGTAGTCGGGGGCCCCGGGGGCCTCGGGCACCTGGACCAGAATGACCTTCCGGCTGCGGTCCACCCAGTAGGAGAACTCCCCGGCTGTAAAAGGGTGGCAGTTGGGGGCCACACTGGGACTAGCACTCACTGGACTAAGGTCTCCACCTGTCCTGAGAGCCTCCAGGAGACGGCCCCTTGCTAGACCCAGGCATTTGGGAGTCGCCCACCCTAGGACCCATCATGACTTCCCAAGTGGGGCAGGCGGAAGAAGACCCCCCTGGAAGGGCCTGCAGGGGCCTCCCCAGGGTCTGCGGGGCTGTGGTCCCACCTGGGAAGGGGCCTCACCAAAGCAAACGGGCACGTTCCTCCCCACGTCCTCGTCTCTGCAGTCTGCAAATGGCGCAGCAATGGTGGGCCCAGGCCTCCTGTCCCTGGCAGCTGTACCCGAGTCGGGCCTCTGCCCATGTGCTTTACAGAAGTCTCTCTTCTCCCAGGGAGCCCGTGGCCCCGAATGAAGTGAGAGGGGCTTGCTGCGAGCCCCCCCGGCAGGGGCCCTGACCCCTGCCCACCCAAGTTGTCCCCAGAAGCCAGTGGCAGCTGTACCCGGGCCAGCCCCATGGGCTCCCACCTTCCACATGGTACTGCTGGTCCAGCTGGATCCCGCAGAAGTGGGGGACGGTCCTCAGGGTGACGTAGAGGCTCTGAGCCACGCTCACTTCGAAGCAATCAAAATGCACCTGCACCTGGGCACACACAGGTGTGAGCTGGGCGGGCCTGGGGTCTCTAGCCCCCCATCCTCGGCCTGGCCAGCTCCGCCTCGCACAGCCAGAACTCAGGAGAAGGGTCCCCAGTCCTCAGCCTTGGGTGGAGCAGGAGTCCAGAAGGGAGGGCAGCCAGGGGACAGCTGCTCCTGTGTGGCAAAAGCTTGGGGTGGGGCAGGTCTGGGTCAGGCCCCGGCCTCACCTGCCGCCCCACCTGCCGGCGGCGGGAGGCTCTGGAGACCCGCACACTCTGACAGCGAGTCTCCTGGGTGTCCAGGTTCATGGAGCAGGCCTCCAGGCCCCGCAGGCTCTCTGCGTGAAGGGAGGGGCCGGGCAGGCGGGTCAGACCAGGGCAGGGAATCTTCTTTTTTCCCCTCCTCTCTGTGAAGTACAGTAAGTGGGGTCCCTGGCCCCCCAGACTGCCTCTCACCATGCAGCACGAGGGAGGCCCGCACGCGCAGGAGCAGGGAGCAGCCATCGTGGGGGGCACACTTCATGGCAGTGGAGAGTGTCAGGGCCTCCAGGACCGATGGGGTCAAGGACGAGGGGGGTGGCCGGCAGAAGCTGTTAAAAATGTTCCCTGGGGAAGAGAGAAGGCTGGTGAGTGCCGCGGGGCTCCCCAGGGCCTGGGTAAGCCTTTGTGGGTGGCCCAGCCAGTGGAGGGCGCTCCCAGACAGACGGCATGTCTGGGGAGGGGTCCTCACTGTCTTGCCCCAATGCAATCAGGGAATGGCCCCCGGTGAACAGAGGACCCGCCCTGGAGCCAGCTGTCTGTCGGGCATCAGGAGTGGGGCCAGGCTGGGGAGCAGACTCCCCCTGCCCAGCACGGGCGCCTTCTGAGAAGCCCCATGGCCTCTCTTCAAAGTCCTGTGGGGCACCTGGGTCATGACCCCAAGGTCGTTGGAGCCCAGATCGGGGGTCTCGCTTCCAGGCACGGGGGCTAGAGCTGAGCTGTGGCCTGCACTTGGCCCGGCTGGCAGCTGGGGACTTGGAGGACAGGGGGGTTATTGCCGTGGAGCCCTGGGGAGGCCCGTGGCCCTCAGAGTCGGCAGCCCAGGTGCCCTCCTGCACCCAGGGTTGCGGGTGGTCTGCAGGCAGGAGAGATGGGGTTCAGGCCCGGTGTTGGGGCAGTGGAAGGAAGTAACCCTGAGGTGGGACCGTGTGTCCAGGAAGGGGAAGGTGCATATCCTGGGTGGGAGCCTCTGTGCCCAGAACTCCCAGGGGCACCTGTTGGGAAGATTCTGCTGGGGCTGGAGCTCTAGGAGACGGGCAGGCAGCACAGGAGGGGGGACCCCCTGTCAGACCAGGCTGGACTGCTGAGTGAAGGCGGGAGCAGAGGAAGACCCCTCTGCGGGGAGTCTGAGGAGGAAGGGGGTGCCCCAGAGGCCCCAGCCCTGGACCGAGGTGCAGCCCTGAAGGCACAGAGTCCATCTGTCTGTCCGGAGCCTGCGGCCATGGGCTGTCTCTGCCCCGTGGCCTGCTCCTGCGACCTGCGAGCAGGTGGGCTACGGAGAAGGCGGGGTGCCCCAAAGCCAGGTCTTTGGCGGAGGCAGTGGCCCTGCCCACCCGGCCTGGACAGACAAGGCAAGGAGTGCGTCCCTGGGTGGAGCTCACTCTGGCTTCAGAGCGAGACTCACAGGGGTGTGAGGAGTTACAAGATCCGAATATGTTCTTGGAAAGGAATCTGGCTCTGTGGACCCCGCTGCGGCCCAGGTGGAGTCATGGGATCTGGTTGACTCTCCTGTAGGACACAGCCTAGAAAGCCAGACAGAGGACGTGGAGAGGGGTTTCAGGACGCGGCAGGAGCAAAGGGAGGACGGGGATGTCCTTGAGGCGACACTGGGCTGTGGGGGAGGCAGGGGGCCAAGGGGAGCCTGGCCCCATCCCTGAGTCAAGGAGAAGGGCAGAGAGCCTGGGCAGACCCGAGTGCCCACGTTTGCGGGACAGAGCACGAGACAGGAGAGAAGGCTGCACAAGAACGCGGGAGAAGGTTCACCTGCGGGGCACAAGTCCCGCACGCCCGTGAGGGGAACTTCCCCGGGCAGGCAGGAACCCACCCAGAGGATCTGAGGGAACCGCGTCCTGTGCTCACGGGGCTGGGAACAGTCCTGTGGGTGGTCTGGCCCTGGGTACGCCCCACATTTGCAGGAGTCTTGCCTCGGTGGGGGGTAATTAGCCTCAGACTGAGTGCTGCCCTCAGCCTGCCCAGCGCCCCCCGAAACTTTAAGCGTTAGCCACGAAATTTAACTGTCTTTCAGGAGAGCCTCAACGATATTTGTAGGAGTAAATCATATGTCCAGCACATAACAGGGTAAAACTAACAACTCAAAATTACAAGCCATGCAAAGAATCAGGAAAATACGACCCATAATGAGGAGAAGAATCAATTCACCTAACCCTAACCCTGATACAGGTTCCAGAATCGGTTCAAGGACGTCAAAGCAATGACCGCAGCTGTGCTCCCATGTTCGACGGGTGCGCACAGACGTGGGAGACTAGATAGGGAGCTAGAGCTCAGACCCACCTTCTAGAAAAAGTCCAATGTCTGAGATGAAAAGCACATCAGATAGGGTTAATAACAGATTGGATATTTAGAAGAAGGAGATTGGGGAACTTGACGGAACAACCAAAACCACCCAAAAGACAATGGAAAGAGATAATGGTGACGGTGGGATAACAAGAGAAGCGTTGGCAGGACGTCTCCAGTGACTGCCTGTGCGCCGAGAGTCCCCAGAGGGATGCAGGGAATGAGAAAAAAATCGGTATCTCCCCGACTTGATGAAAACTGTGAAGTCACAGGTCCAAGAAGTTGGTGAGTGCTAAGCGTAAGAAAGATGGAAAAAATTACGAGGCGCACCACGATCCATTTGCTGGAAGCCAGTGGCAGAAGGAAAACTGTAGAAGCCACCAGAGGAAAAAGCCACGGTGTGTCGAAGGAACGAAGGACAGGACAACAGCGGGTTTCTTGTGGGAGAGGGCAGAAGAGGCCCCAGAATGCTGAAGGCCGGCCTGCCCACTGGCGCTGTCTGCAGACGAAGCGTGAATAAAGACTTCTTCAGCACACAGAAGCCGAGAGGACTCCTCATCAGAAGACCCACACGCCAAAAAGAAGTTAGACAGGCCCTTGGGTAGGAAGGAAAATAGGAAAATGGTACCAAATGGAGCACCAGAAATGATAATCATGGAGATCTATTTCCTCATTATTTAAGTCCATTTAAAGGAGGATTGACTGTTTACACGGAATAATAATGCACTGGGGGTCTAGAACACGCAGGAAAGGGAAATGTGTGACCACAACCCCACAAACACCTGGGGTGGGGGGAGGGGCACCTGGGGGGCGCAGCCCGTTAAGCCTCCGACTCCCGGTTTCCACTCAGGTCATGATCTCGGGGTCTTGGGGTCACGGGATTGACCCGTGCATCAGACTCCACACTCAGCGGGGAATCTGCTCGCGATGCTCCCTCTGGCCCTGCCCCCGCTCACCCCTCCCCCCCAAGTAAATCAGTATATCTGACACACCAGATGGATGGCCCAGGTGGGGCTGCCCTACAGCTGCCATGGCTGTTCGTGCCGTAGGGCCCCGCGTCCTGAAGGTAGAGTATAATGAGTAAAGATGTACGTTAGAAACACCAAAAAACAAACAGAAAGCAAAAACAACACCAAAACGACCAAAGAGCTTGTTAAGTCAACCGAGGAGATAAAATGAAACCACACACACACACACACACACACACACACGTAATTAACCCGAAAGACGGCAGAAGAAAAAGCGAACAAAGAAGGCAGGGAACAAAGGAACAGGAGCACGTCCCTTGGCCTTGACCGCCTCCGTAGTCACACTCAGGGCAAATGTTCGGCGCCGTAGTCAGGCAAAGTGTTCAGGCTGCAAAACCCGGCCCAGCGACAGCTGTTGTAAGAGACGCGCTTCACGTGGGAGGACACAGGCTGCCAGAGCTAATCGAAAGGAAGATGGACGGGTTGTGACCAGACGGCGTGGCTTTCCTGGCAAAGAATACTACCAGAGAGAAGGACACTCGCTTCACAGCGACGGAGGGAGCGATTCCTCAGGAGGGCACGGCGGTCACAACTGATGCGACGCACTTACTGTCAGAGTTTCATGGGGACACAAAACAGGTGAAACAAGGTCGAACGGACAAGCCCACAGTCTTAGTTGGTTTCTTCCTTCTACACTTGACCGAACAAGTGGGCAGAAAACCGGAAGGAACACGGTGGCCTCGTGCGACATGACCAACCCGCTCAGCCTCCCCGGCATCCGTGGCACACGCCCCCCAGCAGCGGTGCGGGGTGCGTGAGGTTCCAGTGTGCACGGAACATTTATCTGGATAAGCCGTGTGGTCCATAAAACAGTCTCAGTACACTTAAAAGAATTCAGATCAAACAAACTATCTTCTCTGATCAAAATGGAATTAAATCAGTCATCAGTAACAGAGTTCTGCGGGCGCCTGGGGGGCTCAGTCGGTCGAGCCTCTGACTGTTGGATTCAGCTCAGGTCGTGATCTTAGTGTGGAATCCGCTCGAGAGTCTCTTTCCCTCTCCCTGTGCCCCTCCACTCGTTCTCTCTCTCTCTTCCTCTAAAATACATAAATAAGTCTCTAAAAACTAAAATAAAATATTTCTGGAAAACCTCCCAATATTTGGAAACTAAACTATACACTTTTAAATAACTTTCGGCCAAAGAAGATATGAAAAGGGAAATTAGAAATTACTTTGAACTGAATGAAAATGAAAACACAACATATAAAAATATTTGGATGCTGCCCAAACATTATTGGGGGAGGATTTGTAGCACTAAATTCCAAATCAGAAAAAAAAAAAAAAAATCTCACATTAGTGACATCAGCTTCCACCTTAAGAAACTAGAGTAAATGCACGCCCTAAACTAGTGCTAAATTACACGTCAACTTACCTCAAACGGGAGAAGAAAGAGTAACAAAACCTAAAGTAATCAGAAGAAAAAAAAATAAGATTGGAATGGAAACCAGTGAAATAGGAGACAGAAGAGCAGTAGAGAAAGTCAATGAAAGCGTATGTTTAAGAAAGAAATACTACCAGTTCTACGTGGATCCTTCCAGAAAACTGATGAAGCAGGAATAGTGTGGAACCCATTCCTGGTATCAAAACCTGACAAAAACATTACAAAAAGAGAAAACTACAGAAACCTCATGGCCACAGAGTAGAACCTCTAAACAAAATTTTAGTAAAGGGAATCCAACAACATGTAAAAAGTTAACACTTAATTACCAAGTGCGGTTCGCCCTCAGAGTACGAGATGGATTCAATGTTGGAAAATCAATCACTATAGGGCAGGCCTCTC
Organism: Mellivora capensis; assembly: GCA_004024625.1. NCBI lineage: Eukaryota > Metazoa > Chordata > Mammalia > Carnivora > Mustelidae > Mellivora > Mellivora capensis. Next base: position 117,266 of record PISX010003772.1, on the reverse strand, counting down.
GGGGCCCCTCCCTCTTCGGGAGCTTTGTGTTATCATGCAATAAACTTTGCTTTGCTGCCTACCAAAAAAAAAAAGGAAAGGAAGAAAGAATCACTATAATTAACTATGTTTACAAATTTTGAAAAACACATATGATCATCTCAATAGCTAAATTATTTTACAAAATCCAGTATCTATTCCTAAAAAAACCCACAAAACTCAGCAAATAAGGAATGTAAAGGAAACGTCCTCCACCTGTTAAAGGCCGTCTATGGGGAAGCTATGTTTTACTGCCGCGTTTGCCAGTGAAAGGACCGTTTTCCCTCAAGATTGGGAAGGAGCCAGCATCACTGCTCTGCTCACTTCTGTTCAGCGTCGTATTAGCGATTGTAGTCAGTGCAAAAAGGCAAGAAAATAAACTTCCTTCTCAGCTTGGAAGGAAGTAAAGCCTCATTTGCAGATGACATAGTTGCCTCTACAGAATCTAGTGCGCTCCGGGGCGCCTGGGGCTCAGTCGGTCAGTGTCTGTCTGCCTTCGGCTCAGGCCATGGTCTCAAGGTCCTGGGGTCGAGCCCCGCATCAGGCTCCTCATGGTCTCTGCCTGAGGTTCTCCCTCTTCCTCTGCCCCTCTGAGCCCCTGCTCATGTGTTCTCTCTCCCGAATAGATAAAATAAAACTTAAAAAAAAAAGATTTTATGTATTTATTTGAGAGAGAGGAAGAGTGAGAGAGAACACAAGCAGGGAGAGGAGGGAGAAGCAGGTTTCCCGCCCGCCGCCCCCACTCTGCCCCCAAACAGGGAGCCCAGTACAGGACTCAATCCCAGGACCCTGGGATCATGACCTGAGCTGAAGGCAGACATTTAACTGACTGTGCCACCCAGACACCCCAGTAAAATAAATCTTTAAAAAATTATGCTATAAAGGTAATTTCCTTCTTCCTGCCCATCTATGTGTGTAAGAAGGCAGCGATTTCTTTTTAAGATTTTATTTATTTGACAGACAGAGATCACAAGCAGGCAGAGAGGCAGGCAGAGGCAGGGGGAAGCAGGCTCCCTGCTGAGCAGAGAGCCCGATGCGGATGCGGGGCTCGATCCCAGGACCCTGAGACCATGACCTTAGCCAAAGGCATAGGCTTAACCCACTGAGCCACCCAGGCGCCCCAAGGCAGCAAATTTCTAAACTCCTCCCCAGAACTAGTGAGATGTCATACTGAGCTTGGCCCCATAAGAGGGGGTTTCTCCCAACTTGGTTTACGTTATAGAAGATCATAAGTGGGAAAAATAAAACAATAAAAACAATATATATTTTTAAAGCCTTGGGCACACAGAGCACAGCTGTCTTCATACCCCACGGGCTTCTCCTTGTCATGTCCTGAGGGGTCAGACCAGGACGGGCAAGGAAGTCGCAGACTCCTGCCACCTCCTTCTCCCAAACTGATGGATGTTAAACAAAGAAGGAAGAGCTGAGCTGCCTTTCCTGATCCCCACGTGCGGGCAGTTCCGAGCAGTGTCCATGATCACACCCTCCCATACCGGTCCAAGTTCTAAGCAATTGTCTGCACCTGGCATGGCCCCTGCCCTGTGTGTCCTTGGCCCCCAATGTCTTGGAGCTGATGCAAGCAGTGGTGGGGTCTGATGGACTCCTCTGAGCCAGAGGCGGCAGCCAGCCCGCCAGCTGTCCGCAGACTCCATGGTGAAGCCGAGTGGCCAGCCAGGTAATGTGGGGCTGGGCAGGGAGAGTTCTGTCCCCAGCCTGGGGTTCCCTTGCCCCAGGGAGCACCAGAGAGCCTCACGCGACGTTTCCAAGGGAAGGCAGAGCCCTCTTCCCACCCATGGGTGCCTCATGTGTGTGAAAATGTCTTCTTCTCTGCAAGGAATGAGAAACCCAAATCTCTTGACCTTTTCTGGGGGTGGGGGAGGGAGCAGATCTACTCCAGCCAACCAAGAAAAGGACAAAAACCAGAATTAAAAAGAAAAGGAAAAAAGGTAGAGCCGTGGCAGAGACGGCTCCTGGGGAGCACAGAGCGTAGTGGCTACAGAGAGGGGAGGCTGCCTGTTGTAGAATAAATGTGTGAGAACAGCTCCTGGTCCACACTAGCTGACATGATGGGGAGTATCCAGAGGAGAGGAGAGGAGAGGAGGGGAGAGGAGAGGAGACACAAGCCAAGTTATCTGTGGTGCAAAACAGGGCACACAAGTCGCTGTCCCTCTGTGGAAATCACTGTGAACCCAAATTTGTTACGAAGCCTCGTGGGAGTCTCCCCGTGGGAGAAGTAAATATATTCAATCTTTTCAAAGACTTGAAAGGCTGCCGTGGAGCCGTACTTTAGGAAGGCCTAACGGATGTATTCTGAAGAGGAGAAACAGGAACTCGAAAGAAGAAGAGGGTTCCAAAAGGGAACAGTGAACTCAGGGGTTGGCAAAACGTGGTGGTGAATTTAAATTCCTCTTGACAAAGGAAGAGGAGGAAAAAGAAAGAGTTCTGTGTTCAAAAACAAGCTGGGGGTTTCGTTTCCCGTAATATGCCAGACCAGGCTGTCCGGGCCAACTCTCCAGCTGAAAACAGCTAACAATGCTGGAGGAAAGTCAGGCATAGAAAAGGTTTCAAGGAAACTTGGGAAAGCTGATGAAAGAATCAGCATCATCAGGTCAAAGCCTGAGAAACGGCAGAGGGACGCATAGGAAGCCACATCTGCCAGCGACATCATGGAGCTGTCCCACTATCACCCTGGGTTGGGGGCCAATGGGGAGCCCCCCAACCCTGGGCCCTGTGGCGTGGCCACTCTGAGCGTGCAGGGAGGAACAGAGAGCTTCCCGCAGCCTTCAGTGGGTCTGGGTGCTGGTGCCCAGCCCTGGTTCACATCTCTAGGAAGGGCCAAGGGACCTCAATCTGTTTTTTAAATGGAAATAGTCCTGACAGTCATACGTCATCTCTGGATACCACTCGGGAACAAAGGGGAATCTGATCCGGGGAAACCTCCATCATCCTAGGCCCTGGGGAACCTCACGAGTCATTTCTTGAGGGCACTGAGCAGGCATATTTAAAGATGAACAGATATGCCAGAAAACAAAGCACCGAGAGGGAAACCCAGCAGAAATGAGAGCCCCACGGAGTCTTCCGGGGACAGGCGCACCGGATGTGACTGTAGACCAGCCACTCTAGGACAAGCTCGGAAGTATGCGCGATGGGAAACAGAAACTACAAAGACAGACCAAGCACATTTGCAATAAACAGAGTTTCTAGAAGCAAAACCCACAGAAACAGAAATTAAAAATGCAACAAGTGGGGGCGCCTGGGTGGCTCGGTGGGTTAGAGCTTATGCTTTCGGCTCAGGTCATGATCCCAGGGTCCTGGGATCGAGCCCCGCATCGGGCTCTCTGCTCCGCAGGGAGCCTGCTTCCTCCTCTCTCTGCCTGCCTCTCTACCTACTTGTGATCTTTGTCTGTTGAATGAATAGGTGGAATCTCAAAAAAATTTTTTTAAAAATGCAACAAGTGGCTTCCAGAGCATCCTGGACCTCACCAAAGAGAGAATTAGTGAAGCAGAAGGTCCCAGCAAATGACCCCGAAGGCCGCAGAGGGACAAAGAGATGGAAAATACAGCAGAGACATTCAGAAATGTGGAGAAAAAAGTAAAACGGCCAAGATGACCCCAAGGAAGGGAAAGAGGACAGACAGGGCTGCTGGCTAGCTTTGCAAAGGTTCACACAAAAAAGTGAAGTGTAGGCCAGTCTCCCGTATGAATATAGTTATAAAACCTACATAAAACTGTAGCAATTTGGTTTAATAATATATTAAACATGACTGGATAGGATTTGTTTCCAGACTCCACGTGTGGTCAAACTTAGAACATCTATCAGTACAATTTATCTCATTGAAAGATTAAAGGAGGAAAACTGCATGATTATTTTCACAGATGCATACAGTTTTCATAAGGTTCACTTCCTATCCATGATAAAGAATGTTTAAAAAACTGGGAAAAGAAAGGCGCCTCCTTGTCTAGATAGAAGTCATCTTCTTCAAAGGACCCATTAGCCTGATAACGTTGGGTGAGCCTTGGGACTCAATCCCATGAATACCAGGACTAAAATAAGGGCTCCCCATTCCATACTGTCCTGGTGACGGGAGCCAGGTCTGTAAGACCAGAAACACACACAGGTTTATAAACTTTCATCATTTACAGAATATGTGATTATCTATATACAAAATCTTAAGAGGCTCAATGGGAAATCTATCAGAAATAACAAGGAATTTTTAACAAATGTGTTGGGTACAAGATCAATATACAAAAGCAGCTGCTTTACATCAGCAAAACCAACCAGAAAATATAATAAAATAAACTTTCACACTATCCTTTAGCCTCTGAAGAACGTAAGTATAAGCTTTGAGGAAGACCTAAAGAGTTGGAAAGGCATACCATGTTCATGGTTGGAACACTCAACTCTGAGGTCATTTCTGCCTCAAATCAATGGCTGTAGTCAATGCCAGTCAGATCAAAATGTGTGATATTGTAACTTATATAAGAAATAAGCTCTGTGCCCATTATCTGGTGCAGGAATCCTAAAACCCTTGGAATTTCCTGAGAGCTGAGAGCTGGGAGGGTGTCTTTTGTTGTTCATAACAAACCACGTTCAACCGCAACAAAGTTCAACTTAACGAGGTAAGTTTTGGAAAGCCCCAGGGGTGGGGGCTGGTTGCCAGGGAAATCAACCACATGATGACCTCTGCCAAGGAGAGAGGACCCGGAGGTCCCATCAACCACCAATGGCTGGCGAATTTATCAGTTGTGCCTATGTAAGACCTTCCATATAAGCCTCCGTAGAAACCCTAAAGGACAGGGTTTGGAGCACTCTCGGGTTGGTGAGGACATGGGGCTGGGAGAGCGGCAGCCCCAGGAGGCATGGGGGTCTCTGTGCCCTCCTGCGTCCCTTCTACCTGGTTTTTCTTAAATTATATCGTTTTATAAAAAACTGGTTAACTGGCAAGTAAAATGATGCTCTGAGTTCTGTGAGCCCATCAAGCAAAGAAACTGGACTGAGGGAGGGGTCGTGGGAGCCTCTGACCCATAGCCAGCTGGTCAGAGGCAGAGGGTACACCCCAGACTTGTTGCTGGTGTTGGAAGTTGGGGGGCGGTCTTGTGGGACGAAACCCCTAATCTGTGGGCTCGGAGGCTAAACCGGTCGTCTACGTAACTTGGAACTGAGTTAATTGCTTGGTGATATTAAAAAATACACTCATTGGCTCTTTCCAAAATAAATAAATCTTTTTTTTTTAAATGGGGGGGGCACCTGGGGGCTCAGTCGCTTGAGCGTCTGACTCTCGATTTCAGCTCAGGTCCAGACCTCAGGGTTCTGGGATCAAGCCCCACGATGGGCTCTGCCCTCAGCTGGGAGTCAGCCTGGCATTCTCTCCCTCTGCACCCCTCCCATGCTCACACACGCCCTCTCCCTCTCCCCAAAATAAGTAATCTTAAAACAAGACCCACGTTGGGAAATGCCTCCTGAAATTCTCAGTAAACTTGACAATCAAAAGTTCATATTGAAGAAGTGAAGGCATACAAAATGCTAAAACCCTTTTGAAAAGCTTTCTAGTGTAAAAATGAAATTTAGATACTGAAAAGCTCACCCAAAAAACATAGCTTTGTGAATCATTACGGAGCAGGCGACCCGACCCCGGCCAGCCGGCGGATCCCCAGCTAGTCCAAGCCCCTTTGTTCACTGCAGAACCAGCAGGCTGACTTCTCCAGTAACGACTTCTTTCATTCCTTATGGTTTCATCGTCCAGATGTGCCTCTTCCTGCACTAACCTTGAGGCTTGCCATTTTCCAAACTTGGGTTATCTGGTCTGCCGCTTTGCCTCAGCTCCTCCTCTTTGCAGAATCGGGCTCTGTGGGCTGTCAGGACCTCGGGGTGCAGCTCAGCACCCGTCTTCAGACCCTGTATTTCTGGCTGATCGGCAGTAGGACCCGGAGGCCCGATTGTGCTCAGGATCTAGTCCTTTGGCAGGACTAGTGCTGGTGTCAAGTGCCCTTGGCGGGGCGGGGGGTGGGGCATGCTGTGATGCTGTGTCTGGTCCTCTGGCCGCTTTGATGCTAGCTGTCACCAGCACTCACATCACTGGGGGATGCAAGATGGTTTTTCTACCGTTTGGTTTCCCCTTATGAGCTGGAACACCTACTCCCAGGTGGCATTCGCAGGAGAAAGGCAGGAACAAGGCTTGATTTCCAGTTCTGAGGACGATGAGCAGGTTCCCTGTTACCCACAGATGAAGAGCTCCTTTGTTTTCAAACAGTAATCACCTTGTGCGTTTACACGTGGGCTGCAACTTACTGCAATTCTTCTTTTTTTTTTTTTAAGCTCAAATGATATGCTCTTGGCTAATGGGAGCTTCTTTAGGTTGGTTCCAAGTACTTTTTTTAAAAGGTTTTATTTATTTATTTATTTTAAAGGTTTTATTTATTTATTTGACAGAGATCACAAGTAGACAGAGAGGCAGGCAGAGAGAGAGGAGGAAGCAGGCTCCCTGCTGAGTAGAGAGCCTGATGCGGGGCTCGATCCCAGGACCCTGGGATCATGACCTGAGGGGAAGGCAGAGGCTCAACCCACTGAGCCCCCCAGGCGCCCCTTAAGGTTTTATTTTTAAGTCATCTCTGCACCCAGCGCGGGGCTGGACCCCACAACGGCGAGATCAAGTCGCTTGCTCCTCTGACGAGCCTGCTGGCCTCGTGTACCGTGGTCTTTGAGAGCGTCTGTGCTCTCTGGTCCGAGATGTCCTGGTTCTTCTGGTCCCTTCTCTGCCCCAGACTGGGAGTCGGCTGCTGCTCCCGAAGCCCTGTCTGGGTCCTCCGGGTGGGGAATGGTAATTCCCCGACGCAGCCTGGTGCTGGGGAGGTTCGTACCATTGGAAGTTGTCTGCTCTCTTTGCTACATGCCCTGAAGACTTTTTCTCTTTAAGACCCAGTCATTTTACCACAATATGTTTTGGTGTTTGGTATTCAGGATCCATACTTTTGGTTTGCTCTGATAATACCCAGTTTTAAGAAAAAAAAAGTTTTAATCTCCTGAGAACTGTAGCTCTTAGTATTTTTCCTGTCCCCTTGGTTGTTCTTCCTCGACATCTGTATTTCGGAATTCTCGGCCAGTCCGCAACACTTACCATTCATTCACGCATCATTTACTCTGTTTTCATTTCTTCTTCATTTTTAAGAACGTCCTCCTTTTTGCCTTGAATTTCTCCTGGATGTTCAATATTTGGTCTGACCCTCCTGGGTTCTTCCAATGCCGCCTTCATTTCCGAAGTCACTTTCCCGCGTTTCTAATTCTGCGCGTTGTCGCCTCGCTTGGGACCATTTCTGACTTGGGTTCACAGGCGACGTGTTCGCGCGAATTGAAAACGACGCTGAGACGAAGCGTGGGTTCGGGTTTTCAGCCTCTGCGGCGCCGGCCCCGGGCGTCTGGGCACCGCGAGCCGCGCTGTCCCGCTCGTCCCGCCGCCCCCGGCCCCAGGGCGCGGCGGAGCGGGCGGACCGCGAGGCCGGAGGCCGCGTCCACGTCCCCGGGCGCCTCGTCTCCCGCCTCAGTTGTCCTCGCGCTGCTCCGTCTGGACCGACCCCCGGCTCCCCGCTGCGCGGCCTGGGGTCGGGCCGGGGCTGCTCCGGGGCGACCCCCCCCCCGCCCCCGGCGGCACCTGCGGGGCAGGGAGAGGAAGGGGCCCGGCGGGGCCCGCGGGCGGCGGGGGTCAGGGAGCGGCCCCGCGGCTGGCAGGGCGGAGCGCGGAGGGTCCCCCGGCAGCAAAGCCCCGGGCCGCGCCCACCCCACCCCACGTGCGGAAGTAACCCCGGGGGCTAAAGAGCCCAAACCGGAGGGAGTGCAGCAAGGCCCGGACGTTCCTCGGGCGGGGAAGCATGTCTCAAAACACCCCCAAGTCCACAAAACCCCTAAAGACTGGTAAATGCGGAAAAGTTCTGAACGGCCTCGGGAGCCCCAGGGACTCTCCGGAGCGAGCGGAACTGTGTGGGGCCCGGCGCCCCCGAGGCGCCCCCACCCCGCCCCCAGCCCAGGTCGCACAGCAGCAGCGGCGGCCACGGAAGACAATGCAGACCGCGAAGTTGCCGGGCGTCACTTTGCGTTGGAGAAAACGCAGAAGTTGATAAGGGGAAGTGGGGCTTTGCAGAGAAAGGCGGCTTCCTCCGGTGAGGCAGGAGCTCGGGGCTTCCGTGCGGCAGGTGCACAGCTGGGCGCGAACCGGGTGCTGGACAGCGACCGCTGGACTCTCTGTCCTGCCAGGCAGGCAGGGGGAGGCCAGTGGAGTGGCGAGGAGGACAGGGTGACCCTGCTGGCCAGGCTGTATGAGGACGGGAAAGGCAGACTGTCGCCCTCTGCCTGAGATGTACTCACGGTTCATTCGGCTCTTGCAGGCGAAGCCCTGGGGACAGAACAATAAGAGAGAGTGAGAGGTCAGCCTGGCCACTTTCCATGCGCCCCCCTGAACCAGCCCCAACGGCCAGGAGAGTCACACAGCCCTTCACTCTCCGGAAGGGCCTGGCAGTGGGGGTGAGGGGTGCCAGAGTCCAGCCCAGGGCCCGGCAGACAATGGTCATCAGTAGACAGTGTGACCTGGACCCCGTGGACCAGGGATCCCCATGTCCCCAACATTCCCAGCTCCCGCCACTGGCACAGCCCCACCCGTTCATTCCTCAGGGGGACACTGGCTGAGCACCTGCTAGGTGCTGACTCGGTGCTGGGTTCTCGAATGAAAGGACGTGGGGAAAGCGCTGTCTTGGAGGAGCCCGCACTCTGAGACACAGACGCAGTCCGGAAGGCAAGGAAGTTGCACTTCGATGAGAAGGGGCGGGGAAGGGGTATCAGAGGCCCCAGGGCGGCGTGGGCGGTGTTGGGGTCAGGTGAGAGAGGGGAGAACCATTCAAAATGACGGACACCTGAGATGGCCGCGGTTCCCGCCATCACCCTCCTGCGACAACGGCCGCATCAGACCCGGGAAACAAACTCAAAGGGGAGACCAAAACCTTTCTCCTCCCACCGACGAACCAACGAGGAGCCCCGCAGCTGAATTCGGCCCTTATTAGGAAAAACTCGACAAGGCCTCAGTACCTCCTCTCCGGACTTCCCCAGCGGAGCCCCATATAAGCCCCTACCTCTTTGCCCCACGTGCGACTTCCCGACTCTCTTTCCCCCAGAGTCGCGGAACCTCGCCCGAGGGTGCTTGCAATAAAGCCGGTCCTCGAATGCTCGCTTGCCTTGGTGCCTTTATTCCATTCAATCGGTCTGTGATCAAACCTAACAGGCGGCAAATCCGCGCGTGTGTTCAGGGGAGCCTTTGTGGAGGAGGTGAGGGCATGGCTGGACTGGGGACCAGGTTCCGATGGGGCCGGGGGTGGGGGGAGGTGGCTGGACCGCCAGCCTGCAGGCCTCACTTTGGTGGGTGTGCCGTAGGGCTCCACAGCCGAGTTCGGGGAGACTGAGGTTGGGGTGCTGCTCCGGGAGCCCAGGGAGCAGGAGGGCCGGGGTGGGGGGGCCTGCTCCCCAGTGCCACCACAGGGCGCCAAGGAGCAACAGGATGTTGGCCCTCTGCTCCCCTCGCAGAGGAGAACTGCAGCCGCAGGGGGGCGGGCGGGGATGGGGGGTGTCCCCCAGCAAAGGGCCTGCACTTCCAGTGGCACCCAGGTGGGAACGGAGGATCCAAGCCAGTCCGCTCCTGCCCCTTGGATGTGCGGTTCCATCCCCGCTCCAACCCCTTTCTAAATACGCTCGTGTTTCGGAATAGTGTGCAACGTAGAGGAGAGGCATCCCGAGGATAGTCCCGAGGGCTCCCCCACAGCCGCGGTGTGGTGCGGACGGACGGCGCATTTGTACGAACTAGGGACCCGGGCTGCTGGGGCACCCTAAACCCCGCACGGTTGGGACTTCTCCCGGGTTTGCATCTGTTTTCTGTGTCTGTTCTCAACGTCTGTTTTCCGTTCGGATGGAAGGGCTGAGCGCACCTGGACAGCCTCACCCTCTCCACCATGTGACTGCGGCGGTCCAGGGGTGCACGGGCAGGAGGGGACAGCCCATTCCAGCCAGCCGGAGACCGACCCCGCAGAGCAGCCCTGAGTGCATGAGCCAGGGGCCGTGCTGGGGAGGTCCCTGCCTCCCTCCACCTCCCATGCTTGGAATTCCCGCTCGGCATCCACTATCCTATGGCCTGGACCTCCTTCCCAAGTCCCAGAGTTCAAAGGCAGAGAGGGGCCCTGCTGGTTGCCCCAAGATTGAGGACATCCATGTGGCCTGGGCGGCAGGGACTGCCCTTTGTGCCTGTGTTGGAGCCCCCACAGCCCCGGAGTCGGGGAACACGGTGTCTAGTGGAGGGCTGGTGGCTGTGGGCTGGTGGGCGTCTCTTCAGTGCCCAGACCCTCTCCTCTCTGGGACACAGGCAGAGGGACCAGCAGAGACAAAGGTTAGGCCAGAAAGCCCCTGTGGGCAATGTGGCCCAGGGTCCCTGGTGCACCAGGAGCTGGGGAAGGGCATGGGAGAGGGCTGGCTGCATGCCCCGGGGGCCCGGAGCTGCCCGGTGAGAAGTGGCCGCACCCCCACCTCCCTGGGGTTTTCCATTGGGTTTCTCGGGGCTTTCCGTGCCAGCCTTGGGGCTGTTTGTGGGGAGGGACCCCCACCCCACTCCACCCCAGGAGCATGTCTTCAGGGAGGGACCTGTGTTTCCTCCCCCGACCCCACCCCGAGCTGCCCCCACCCCACCCCCACCTCAGCTCGGGCTAGAGGAAAGGACCTGTCTGGGCTCCTGATCCACTTGGCTCCCCGCCTGCCCAGAGCTGGTCCCCGCAACACAGTCCAGGAGGCTGGGACGCCCCAAGCCGTGGGGCAGGGCCTCCTGATGGCCCCATTCACCACCCAAGGCCCCTGCCCCCCGCCCACCGGCAGCGTTTGCACCATGGCCCTCTACTCCTGGCCCCTCAGCTCCCCCAGTCGGTTCAGCGAGGACGATGTGTCACTGAAGACTGACCCAGAACAGTCCTGTGGGCACTTGTGGGCTGGAGGGGTCTCTGTGAAGGCACTGGGGGTTCGCCAGAGGCTGTCCCCTGGCTTCTCCAGCTCCAGTGGCAGCCCCCACCAATTCCCGGCCTGCCTCCTCCCCTCTGCAATCCCCTCCAGGCAAGGCCTCCAGCGCCCCTCCCCCACCCCAGGTGCCCCTGCTCCCCTCTCCAGCCCCTCCCCGGGCACCAAGGTGGCTGCAGCTCCCTGGCTGAGTCCGGAGTGGTGCCCAGCTGGCCGTCCCTGTGAGGTCAGCATCAGCAGGGTCGTGAAGCCCCTCTCTCTGCACTTGCCCTGTGGCCTCCAGCACCCTTCTCCCCTCACCTCTCCTCCCTTTCCCTTGGGGATTCTTTCTCCTCCTCACAGCCTCTGGGTCTGGGGGGCTGAGTCCTATCCCAGCCCAGTGCAGGACCCCTGCTGGTGGCTCTTCCTGACCCCACTCACGTCAGCTCTCGCGTCTGATGGGCTTCTCAAACCCCACGTTTCAAAACCAAGTTGCCCCCCCAGAACCTGCCCCCCCCCCCCCGCCGCCGGGCCTCCCACCTCAGGAACCATCTCCAGCAGCCCAGGTTAAAGTCACGTTCTAGGGTCCACTCTGATTCCTCCTTGTCCACCAGGATCCCCAGTGGCTCTAACTCCCCCCACAAAGTGCACACAAAGCTGCCCCCTCCCACTGTCCACCTTCACCGTGGGGGGCCCGGGTCACCCCGACCTGGACGTTTCCTCTGCACCCGCGGCTCCCACCAGCACCTACAAGCTATTTGGTCATGCATTGTACCAGCTAGAACACAAGTCCCCGAGGTCACGGTGCGCAGGGCAGGTGCTCCAAGTGCCCTCCACCTTATGCTCTCCATGGTCTTTCTGAGCCCTTGTCCTTGCGCTCCGCTGAGCCCGGGATGCCTTTGGGCTGTGTCCCCACCGTGCCTGGACCAGTCTCCAGGGACACAGGCACACATGGCAGGTGCTGCCGGACGCCTCCCTAAGGCAAGGCTAAGTCAGTCCATCCTGCGGTGAGAAGTCCCGAGAGGCCACCATTTCCCAGCACACCGCTTGCCCCGTGGGTCCTTCCTGTCCTGGATTAGCACATTCCTGCAGCCTTCCCTTAGCGGGATGTCCACACAAGCCCAGCACCTCGGATGATGAAACAGGGCTCCCTGAAGCCGTGATGGGCTTCAGGGAGAGGGACCGGGTAGGGGCACACTAGCGGGCCCCTCCCGCTGGGGCTCTGGGCCAACAGGCCCTCGAGCAGAACTGCAGGGCCAGCCCCGTGCCTCCCAGGGGTCCCTGGGCCCCCGAGTCACCCACTGCCTATCGCCGTTCGTTCTGTGCCTGGTGCCAGGCTGGCGCCCACCTGTGAAGGAGCCAGGGCCCCCTCAAGATGAGACCCTAGGAAGGCTCGGGGGCTCACGTGAGAGCGGGAAAGGCCCCCTGATCACCGGATGGGGGTCAAGGAAGAGGCAGGAGCTCACCTGCGAACAGGAGAGGCCACACTCTGCAATCTGGGGGATGGCCAGGCTGCGGTACGCGCTCCAGGTTAGAGAGAGGAGCACCACTGCTCGCCCAGCCAGCATCTGGCCCGCGTTCATGGGGGGGAGGTTGCAGGATGGCCCGAGCAGCGGCTCCTTGCCTTCCCAGCCTGCAGCTCCAGCCCCAAAGACAAGCGGGAGAGTCTCGACTGAGTCTCCTCCCCGAGGCAGACACTCCCCATCCTGATGGAACAAAGCCCAAGCAGGCTGGCCGTAACCACAACCCCATAACTTCCTGCCAGGTCCTGGCTCGGGCACTGGGGCCCTCAGACTCTGGTCAGTTGCCCACAAAGTTTCTAGGATGCCAAAGGAAGCATCTGGAACCTTAAGTCTTTGGGGTTCCAGGTAACCAGGCTCCCCAGGGGGCTAGACGGCGGAGCAGGGCTGGCTGTGGGCCTGTGGGCTCAGGGAGCTGTCCCACATGCCCCACGGCTCCCCCGTGTCTCAGGTAGCCGTCGTGATGGTGGGGGACGGAGGGTGGCCAGTGGCCCTAGTTGTTCAGTCCAGGTTGCAGAGGGGCGGGAGCCTTTCCAGGCGCCTGCCCCTGGCAAGGGCTGGCCCCAGCCCTGAGCCCACAGGAGAACCCTCTCCTGGATCAGGGCCTGGGGCCTGTGCCCCTCACCCCCCGGGTCCGAGATGCTCAACCCTGACTGCTATTCCTCACCACAGAGGGCAACACCCCGCGGCCCGACTTCTGCTTGGGAATCACTCCGCACTTTCCTTGCGTTTGATTCCTTCTGTGCTCGCACGTGTGTAGGCAGCAGCTCCCGGCCCCCTGGCTACTCTGGCCTCAGCGGCGTGGGCAGCAGACCTGGAAGATGGAGCTCGAAAGCTCCTTTGTCTCCTCCCTCCCTGGGCGGGCCCAGAGTCCCTGTGTCTGGTCCCCTTCCTGCACCTGCAGGGCCAGTGTGAGCAGCTCTGGCCCTGGGAGGGCACCTCCCGTGAGCGGGGTGAGGGGCACATAAAGTGACCCATGGCTGGGGATCTGCCTGGAACCCCAACAGGGCACCTCGGGTTTGGAGGGAGCTGAGCCTGAGTGGCATCGTTCGCAGCCGGGGCACCGCAGGGAGGCCGGTCCTGGCGGGGCGGCCCTCAGTGCGGACACAGCTGCGTGGGCCAGAGTGCTCCCTGACAGGGACTCGGGCCCCAGACAGGAGCAAACTCGGGCAGCGCCCTGAAGGAATCTCTCTGCCCCATGGGACAGGGTCGGCCACCCATCACCCCAAACCATGGTCTGCACCCTCCTGGGCACCAGAGCTCACCCCCCAGTCTCCCTCCATCCTGGGCCAGTGCCTCAGCCCTGCACCCCCCTGGCCTACAGCGTGTGTGGGCTGGGACTTCTGGGGCAATGTGGGGCTCCGGGCACCGTCCCACATGACTGGTGAGGCAGGGCCGGTGGGGGTGGAGCTCCTGCCCCACCTCCCCAGCGCTCAGGAGGCCACAATACCCAGGAGCCAGCGAGCCTGTTGTGCTGAGTAGCACAGGCCTGCAGGTCAGGCCTCCCCCAGGAAAGCCCCCTCCCACTGTCCTTGGGCCAGCCCTCCTCCAGCAAGCCAGGCCTCTGGGTCAGCCAGAAGAGAGTGTGCCGCCCTGAGGGGCTCCCGTTGCATGGACACAGCGTTGCGCCCCAGGCAATGCAGGCCTTGCTCCGTTGGCTCTGAGGCTGGGACACAGCTGCTTGTAACCGCGGGACAGGTGGGAACCACGGTACCACGGGATCTCATGGGCACAGGCTTTCCCCGGGGCAAGAAGGCCATGTGGCCACCCAGGCCCTGAATCCCCACTCTGTGGCCATCCCAGGACAGGCCCACCTGCCAGATGAGACACCTGCCACCGTGAAGGTGACACTGGTGCCAAGAGGCATGGGTGACCAGAAGTGGCCAGGAGGTGCGGGCGCATGCCATCGTGATGGGGAACAGCTCAGGGTGGGGGGTGGGTAGGTTCCTCCCCACCTCCAGGCCCTGGACTTGTCTGGGAAGGAGGGCTGTGGACCCTCCCGAGGTCTACAAAGAATTGCCCTTGGCGACTGCTCACAAGCCCCTCCTCTTCCACGTGGGCTTGTAGGGCTGGGTCACCCCAGCCTGAGCCCTGAGAGGTTGCAGGGGCTCACCCTCCCTGGCTCTCTGCCGCCTGAGCGCCCCGCTGGTGGCCAGAGGGCCCAGAAGCCCAACTGGGGTTGACTCTGAGGGGTCTGACCCAGCCCCCCCACCCCACCCCCAGCCCCAGGTTGGGAGGAGACACTTGGGTGAGATTTTCGTTGAATGAATAAGTGACTGCGTGCCTTGCGGGAGACCTCAGGCTGCGAGCCTGGGAGGGGCGCCTGCTAGCAAGGAGGGGCTCTGGAGGGGGGGCTTCTCATGCTCATCGGCCCACGAGGGGCGTCCTCCTCCGGTGAGGGAGGGGTGCTGCGGGAGGACATGGGGCGTGAGTTTGGGGTACATGGGTGTATGGATGTGGGGTGCTGGCCCCGGTTGGGGCGGGGCTCCGGAAGAAATACCATGCCGAAGTTGCACAGTTTCGCTAAAATAGCTCTGTATACAAGGACTCTCATTATGTGACGTTTCCAAAGAAACTCGCCACGTTCTAGGGCTGGTCTGTCCCGTCCTGGTCCTCGGTGTGCAGGTCCTTGGCGTCACGGGGTCCCGGCCCCGCCGCCCCCGCCGCCCAGGGGCACGAAGGAGGCGCCCTGCAGGACAGAGGCGCAGAAGGAGCGGCAGCGCTTGCAGGGCCGGGCCGGCGGCAGAGAGCCGCACACCAGGCAGGGCGCTGCGGGTTCCCTGCGCAGCCCTTGAGGAGAGAGAGAGGAGCCCTGAGCCCGAGTCCGCCCGCCGCGGCCACGCCCCCGCCGCGGCCACGCCCCCGCCGCGGCCACGCCCCCGCCGCGGCCACGCCCCCGCCGCGGCCACGCCCCCGCCGCGGCCACGCCCCCGCCGCGGCCACGCCCCCGCCATCCCAGAGCTGGGCCCTGGGCGCGGGGGACCGGTTGCCCCGGGACCACGCCCTGGCCATACTCACCGGTTTCTGGCGCTGCCCCCTAAGGCAGCCTACCTCATGGCCACCCCAGGCAAGGCCCGCGTCTAGCGGGAAGCCCGGTCCCAGCTGACTCGCAAGCCCACCCGCTCCCACACCAACCCCCTCTTCTCTCCCCAGCCCTCAGGAAACCCCAGACCCACACTCCAGTCCAACAGGCGGTGTCCAGGGCCATCATGTCCGGATGGGGGTGGTCGCCTTTGCCCCGCTCACCTGCCCCTGCAGCCCTCTCCCTCCCCGAGGGCGTGGGCGGTCCTGGCCAGGTGAGCAGCACGCCCCAGCCCTCCACCCCTCCACCTCCTCCGGCTTTGCTGCAGGAAACTACGGGTGGGCGGGCGGGCGCAGTCAATCTCCTTCGAGCCTGTTGCCCCATTACCAGCCACGAGCCTCCTCCCATAGCCAGTCTGGGCATCACCTCAGGAGCAGGGCCAACTGGCACCCAGCCAGCTCCCCCGGACTGTCCCTCAGCCCTGCTTAGGCGGCCAGGGAGAGGGGTGCCCGCAGACCCGCAGAGGAGGGGGCTCCAGAGCCATGTGGGCATGGAAAGGACTGTAGGACCCCGACCTGTGGCCCCCATCCGGCCCCTTCCCCGGGCCCTCCCACTGACGCCAGGATAGGGGCCCCTTCCTCCAGCTCTTCTTGATCCACACTCCTCCTCGCCAAAGGCTGTACCCAGAAGACCCTAGGTCCTGCCACCCTGTGTGCCTGTGCTCAGACCCCTGGAGCTGAGGCCCTGTTCCCTCTGGGCCCGGGCCAAGATGGGCTGTGGGCACAGAGCTGGATGTCAAGAGGGCCGGGTGGCAGCTGGGTGTGGGCTGGATCAGGACCCCGAGCCCCAGGCAGGCCCATGGCTGGAGGGGCTCCGACGGGGACTGGAACGGCAGGACTGATGGGTGAGCCCTGGCCTCAGGGCCAGGCTGTTCTGCGCCCCCAGGCTGGGGGGCCGTCCCCCTCCCAGGCAGGCTGCTCTCTGCGCCGGCCCCCCAGGACACCGGTCTGCTGGCCCAGGAGGTGGTGACCTTGTTGGGTGAGGGTGCCACTGTGGGTGGGACAAGCAAGGGTGGGCAGGCCGGCCGCCTGGAGAGGCCATGCCCCTGTGCTGAAGCCGCTGCTCTGGGAGGGTTCTCCCACAGTTCCCCTGACACCCCAGGATGAGGGAGGCCCTTTCACGGAGGGCCAGTCAGGGCGTCCACAGATCTGAAACCTTGGCCAGGCTCCCTCCCCTCCTGCTGTGCTGGGCCTGTGAGTCAGTCCAGAAGCCCAGGCTTTCCCGGCCCCAGGGCCAGGGCACTCCCCAGCCAGCAACCGCCTGGCCCCCAGGAGCGGCGTGGGCTGGGACGCAATGCCTGTCAGAGTCTCTCACTACCAGCAGCCTGGGCTGAGTCACTACTCCAGGTGCTGGGTGGGGCAGGCGGAAGTAGGGCCACCCGGCACCTATGCAAAGCAGCCCATAGCTTCCTGGAGCCTGAGGCAGATGTTGAACCGAGCCCAGGAACAAGGCCTCCCTGAGGGGACAAGCCTGTCCCACAGGACACACCAGGGCCTGTAGGTTACGTCAGGCATGCACTGGGCAAGGGTTGGGGACAAGCAGGCCAACGGGCCCAGAACAGTAGCTCTTTGCCCACCACTGCCAGAGGGAGGGAAAAAAGAGGGAGGAGAGAAGGGGGAAGGGGGGAAGGGGGGAGGGGGGAGGGAGGAAAGAAAACCATTCTCAGCACACAAGCGAGCGAGGGAACTGCCTCCACGTGGCAAGTGTGGAAATTCTTCAGCTAATGCCATGGACGGCGCCGGACCCTGTCCCTCCAGCCAGTGCAGTCACACAGGAATGAGAAACAAAGACATAAAGATCAGAAAGGGGTGATGTGATTATGTAGAAAATCCAAAGGCATCGGAAACTACTGGAATCAAGAAGTAGGGCTGGAGGGTCAATGTACGAAAAACAATGGAATATTCTATGTCAGCACAAACGACTGGAAAACAAAATGTAGAGCACCATGTGTAACACGAGTGGAATCTGAAAAGGAAAAAAAGCCAAACTCATAGAAACACAATGGAAAGCGGCTGCCAGGGGCCAGGAGCAGGGACACAGGGGAGGCTGGTCAAAGGTCCACGCGTGGAGCCTGAAGGCGAGTGAGGTCAGAGGACAATGTGATATAAAGGGCTCGGAGTGCAGCTGGCGACACCGGACGGAAGGGCTGAGGTCTGCCGGGGAGCAGACTCCGTACATTCTCACCAAAAAGAAAGATTAAAAAAATCCCCCAAGGTATCAAAATTTATTTATAAAAATGCATTTATAAACATGCCAAAAACATCAGATACGTATGAATACGTTTGATTCAAACTGTGGATGCTAAAATATTGCAGAGGAAAACCAAAGACCCAAATTAATGTTGAGTACATCACACCCAGAGATCAAAGTCTCCGTATCCCAGCTGCCAATTCTCCCTGAAATGATCCGTGGACGCGGCGTGGGCCCAGTCAGAATCCCACCAGGTCTTTCTCGTAGAAATGTACAAGCTGATGGCAAAATTTATAGGAAAAGTCAAAAGACAGAGACCAGCTGAGGCAACGCTGGGCAGGAAAGTGCTGGGGAACTTACAGATCGCACTCCCCACCCCCGTAAGCCCTGTGTGAGGGCAATGCTGGTAAAGGGAACTGGGCCAGAGGAGGGCCTCCAGGTTCATTCTGGAGAGTCTGTTTCTGATGAGGCGCCAAGGCCACGTGATGGTGCTGGGGCTGCTGGATGTCACTGTGAAAACCACACGGTTCTTGGCCCCTTCACAGCACATGCGAAAATGAACTCAGGATGGATCATAGACCAAAAGGTGAAGGCCACAACCGCAGAGCTTCTAGAAGGAGCCACTGGAGGACACCCTCGTGTATTAGGTGCAGACCAAGCTATTTCACAGAAGCAGCCCAAGCACTAGCCACAGGAGGGGAAGCTGAGCACTCAGGCTTCATGACATATGTCTGCCTCTCAGAGGGCATCGCCAAGAAAGGCCGAAGGCAAGCGCGGACTCGGAGAAAACATTCCCAATGCACGTAGCTGACAAATAAATGCATGTAAAAAAACACCAGCAAATAAGTAACAGAAACTCAAATGACCTAGTTTAAAAATGGGCAAAGGCCAGGAACAGGCACTTTGTGAAAATATAACCAATAAACGCAAGGCAAAGCGCTCGGCCTGACCCATCATCCGGGGAACACAGACTAAAGCGACAGTGAGCCACCACTGCAAACCTGCCGGAATGGCTAAAAGCACGGTCTCACCAGACTGCGTGCGGCGAGGCTGTGGGACACCCGCGGACCCTGCCCTGGAAAACTGCCGGTTCCTTCCACAGCAAAACAGAAGCATCGGCAGCATCTGCAGGGGCCTGAAGGCCAGTCCAGTCCATGTCTACTCCGGAGGGACCGATCACGTGTCCACACACGCTGGCACGGGGTCATCACAGCGACTTGGCCGCTGCTCCGAATGGGAAGCGACCCAGCCCTCGGTCCTCGGTCCCTCGCACGGCCACTCTACCCGGAGAGTGAACGTGCCACCGGGGCTCGCGGTTCGGAAGAGGCCAGGCACGGAGCTTGTGTGGC